>NMRA01000642.1:212263-223284 GCA_002633005.1 Phoronis australis | reverse complement strand
GACATGGTCTAGCAGTAGATGTTGCTAGTGAGGTCATTACATGGCTGTACATTTGCCAATTACTGAGTTCCCTGGTTCTTGATTTGCATGATATTGGCCATATTTTTGGGGTTTGTTTCCTTAGATGATCTGTGAACAACTTACTTTATTTTGCAGGGCTTCTGGAAACTATCACAGACCCGGATGGTTACCTCAGAGAACTCCTAGCCTCCCTATAGCAACAGTATCTAATGGCAACAGTTATCCTTGCTTATTTTCCTTCAAAATGCTCCCCTATGAGTTCAAAATTTGACACAATTCTCTGCTTGCAGTCGTATCAAAACAGGTAGTAGATGTTAGTGTTCCATTTTTCAAGAGAGTGACAAGTACTGTTTTGCCTTAAGCTGTTCGTATTCTTCCCCTAAAAAGTATGGTCTGCACGCCACTTGGTGGCCACATCACATGTCCTAATGACCATTAATGAAAAACAATGCCACAAAATTTTAAAATATCAACAAAATAATGTGCATCCTACATTGGGGCAATATTTCCCATAATCCCTTTTAACTTGATTCCATTTGAAGTGTGTGAAGAGGGAGTTTAATACTAAAGCAGGAGTGATGTTACTCAAAGGGTGTGGTTTGCTGTTAGTGAAGTGACTGTGTTTACATGTACCTTGCCTGATACTTTGTTTAGCATTGGAGCTGACCTTGATTCTGTTAACCTTTTGATGTTTAAAACTTTGTTTAGTTTATCCACCCTTTGCATTTCAAGTTTCAAGTCCTACAACATGGATTGCTTACATGTAATTTTCGCTATTGGTGTTATAGCTTTATTCTTGTTGTTCCTTGTGTTAAAGTCCTGTAGGTACAATATAGATACATTCATCTCTGAACATGTTGAACAGCAACATTGCTTAGTCTTGATTCTGGCTTAGGTCAGTTGAACTAAAAGAAAATTTTAAATCACTTTCAGGTCAATACTTGTCGTGACATTTTGGTATTCTTCTCAGCGTCAAGTTGTTTTAGGCCACAATAGAATACAATGTACGCTGCCCAGATAATAATTCTTAGTCTTTGCCTTTTCCATATCGTGTTCTGTGACGTCAGCAACACCTAGACACCATTAGCCCCTCAGTGTTGATTGTGATTACTAATAGGATGAAATAAATATGATTTACTTCCGCCTTTGGACACTTGTTTTTATTGGAGGTTACCATGCTCATATGAATGTAGTGTGTGCGTCATTTCTGTGTAGGCGTAGATTAAGCAAAAGTTTGTGTAGATTAAGGACATATCTTGGTGAAGATATTTGTTAAAGAACATTTGGGGCTTAATGAAGTAGGGCTCAATATGCCTTTAAAGGAGCATTTCCTTCAAATGCACTTCCTATGGCAAGTTATAAAGTAGGCTACCCAGCAATACAGTTACGTCACTGAAGACCATACCACAACAGAAAATACGTTTGCACCTCGAACTGCTGTCACGTTGAACGAACATTGACTGATGCTGACGCATCTCTGCCACGTTGTCTCTGCGTCATATTTCGCTAAACTCATTATTTTGATAATAATTTGGGCAAACGTTTTGTTAAAAAATTTGTTCTGTGAAGTTTTGTCAAAATCTGTCCAGCGATTTTAGCAGTAATCGAACGTACAGAAGAACCCTGTGGACGCATAAAAATGTTGGGAAAGTGTTCCTCACCGACGGTCCCCCTTGGCGTATACGGGTCCCCGAGCTGTGAAGTTAAAAAAAGCTCAAACATTTTCTTGGAAGAACTCCCAAATCCCAGGGGATGCCCAGTTTTATGTTCCTCCGGTTGCGCGTCACAAATCTGTATGACTTCGAGAATTGCTTATAGTATTCTGTTTTGATAAACAACACGTTTTTTGTTTCCACTTAACATATTTACAGCAATATAAATTTTTTCATGTTACAAGGCAGGCCACTGGACCACATTACAAAGCATAACACAAGCACTTCTGTGCGCATGCGCACACTTTTTACATTTTGACAATAGATTCGCGTCTTCGATAAAAAGTTCTTACTCTTTTATACTTTTGATTACATTATGTTTACAAAAGTACCATTGACCACATTTATGATAGGAAGTAAGTATTTTTGGCAAAGATTGTTATTTGTATTTAATTACTCAAATGAGTCTGTTAACCAGCAATGTCAATCTACCTCATTCCACAACCGCGTCTACCTGTTTGTGCAGGTAACTCTAACAAAACTTTACAGAGAACCATTTTTACATCCTACGCATGAAAATACCACGCCTCGCAGTAGTACGTGGGGATATTTTAGCGCTGAACAGTTTCAACCAATTTAGTGTACAGTATCTGCAATAAAAGAAAAGGTTTGCATGCCTTTTATGCAAGATTTTTCTGCCAGGTTGATGTACTTACCGAAATCGACTGATGGTAATAAAAGATGGTGCCTCAATGAACTTAGCTGCACGATGAAATTCAGAAAGTCTTTATCGTCCGATCCCCATATAGCATAATTGATTAACGATTTTTGCCTATCTGAAATTACTCTCAATGACAATCGTCGACGAAATTTTGACAGTTCCACAGGTTGTCCCAAAAGTATACTCACAAATTCAAATGACAGCAAATGCATTTTTATTGATTTAGGAACAGGATTAGTGGTTTGTAATTCACCAAGAGCAAGGGAAAGAGGATTCAACTCCTAACAGGCCAAGGAAGAATTGTCTTTGCACAACTTTGATGTGTTTATTAGTTTCCAGTGGACCTGCGCAATCAATTCATTCTCCAAAATTGAGTCGTTTGTCATTTCTGTGCAAACAGAGCTCGCAATGGCTCACGCACTCACTTACACTACAAGGTGTAACTGCACAGTAGGTCCGGGCGCAGAATTTGACCCACGGGAAACGAATTTGACCTCCTGGCATTGTAGTGAAGTGTGAGTATATTTTTGGGCCAACATACTTTCGCCGCCATTAATTGTTGACCCTAACTTAATAAAGCCTTAAATCTTTGTTCAAAATGACTTTGGTTAACCACCTACAGGAGATGGAATCACGCACATTGCATTTACTGCCTCATTGCTGATAGTATCCAAACTTCTATCGTGTACCCTGCTGAAGCAACGCAATGGAGCGACATGACTTGCGTGCACCACCACTTATCAGAGTAATCTTAGTAACCCAAAGAATGTAGTGGAATTTGAGTAACACAGAGAGAACACAGTTTTAGTATGGATACAGGCAAACTGTCAGCACAATTACTAACTGGGTCTAACAAGACCAAAAATATCCCTGCATAATACTGGGTGGGTGGCATGGAGAAAATCATACACTGCCTCTATCCTAATGCCTTGCTCAACCATGCGAGCCTTGATTTGATTTTGAGGCACTGAGTGATCGTCTGGCAGATCCGGGAATCCACGTGTTTGTATCACAGCCACGCTAGCCTCCTGTTGGTCATCGGGTACAAAACCAGGACTTCCTGAGCTGCCATGGCCAAATTTTGGACTTGTTCTGTAAAGTGTTCGCTTTGGGTCGTCGATTTTTGAGAATGCCTCAAACCCCTTAGGAAATACTTTCTGAGCCCATTGTTTGAGCTCGCTAATCTGAAATGTGTAAATGAGTGATTTATCATTTGTTGCATACAATCATTGAAAATCTGAAAATATGTCGCCTATATTCTTGCGTTCGTTGCTAACCGTGTAACCGAACTTTAGCCAACTGTCCGATTGATAACAGTACAACATATCCATTCAGCCGATCGACGTATTAAATTCTGGGGCCCCTAAAAGACCTTTGCTCATTATGGACAAAACTAAACCGATAAAACCGCACAAAGAGCACAATGTGCTAACCATGCGTCCCAATTTAAATATAAAAGAGATACAGGATAGGGTATCATCTGGCAACAATCACAAATGACCGGTTAAATAAAAAGGACCCCATTATTAGAAATAAATAGTATTATTTGTCGACGTAGCAGTTTCTTGACGTTGAATACCAGCCATGTTTCAATCATTCACTGATGTTTGTCCATGTTATTTGCGACAAATAACGTATCATAACAGACAATGAGTCACTATCTGAAACTGTACGCAGCATCCAGCTATGCACCACAACTGGCACCCGGATGTAGCCATTTTGAAGTATTTCCGCACCTTCACACTTTCAGAGCTTATGATAGGCTAACGAGGCAAGACACAAAGCCAGCTCGATATTACTCAATACGGGTATAGCACTAGGAGGGGATAAAATTCTACATTTAAGTAACCATTGTATGACTGAATAACGGGGTGTTCCCAATTTGAGGATATATCTAGCCAACCTGACGTCCAGGGCCCCTGACCTGATCAAATGTTGAAGTGACTGGAGCTGCGACTAGATGGCCATCTGTGTTGTATTGAAACGTATGTAATATTGTTCCTGTATTTCGCGAAGTTTAAGGTGAAGTAGGACCCAATGAAAATGTCTATTTTTAGGTAACTTCTGAACATCATGTCTCTGTCGGAAAGGGCTGTGCGGATTTACGTGAAACCCTCTGATATTATTCTCAATAATGTTTCCAAAACAAGCTTAGGTATATAATGGCATTTAATAATCTACCACTTGGTAGATGGGAGGCTTTCAAAATAGGCTGGTTTTTATGATTTCACGATGAATTCTCAAGTTGCGTGCGACCAAAACGAACTTGTGTTTCAGAAAACTGTAACAGGATTTTTGAAACATAATATCAAATAAACACCCTAAACTTTATTGGTCTATTTGCACCAACCTCTAGCTACAACGCCAATGTAAACATGCCAGAGGTTGATGTAGACAGATGATGATACTACATCACCACATCAAAGGGGTTTTAGGAAATCAAATGAAGTTTGATAGAGTTATTGATGATGCTGTTTTGCAATGAATGTTCCTATTTTTTAAATTTTACTGAAAAGACTGGGACACATGACACGGTATAGTGACGGATTGGTTATAAGGAAATTCTACAAACTTCTCTACCTTCAGAAAATATGCTGACTTATAGTTAAAAAAGTTTTCTAGATAATTTGTTAAATACATAGACTTGTTGATAGGTTCCCCATAACCTTGATATCTGTATTACAATAGCACGCGGCGGCACTTGAAACAGGCTGGCCCGCTCACGTGACCATTTGAAGAGACAGTATATGATGCCCACAGTGAGTGAACGTTAGGCATGTAAATTACTTGTGCAAATTAATTATGAACGACGTAAATTGATTATTTACAGCACTTAACGGCGTAAAAGTAATTATTTACGTGCTTACTTAGCCTGTGTCGTAGTGTGACCGGCGACGGAAGGTTTAGTCAACAAAAATTACAATCTTGAGTTAAGGATTTTCGGACTAAGTTACAATTTTTTCACTGATCAAGTCGTTAAGGGATTATTGTCTTGGTAAGTGAAAGAAACGGACACGTGCTTCACTGTGAATGGCTTTAAGTTGCTGTACAGCCAATCACCAGATGCTGCATAAACACGTGACTACTTAGCGTGAAATGATGTCATCATTTTTTACCGTTTTCAAGAAATCTGCTGGATCCATGAGGACAACAGGACAATGGACTTGCACAACTTTATGGTCAGTTTTGTCTGAATGTCCAGCAAAATGTACTTGTTCTTGTTGAGAAATAGCCTTGAAGTTTGTCAATGCTGGCGGTAATGAGAGCTTGTTGATCTGTTCACAGTTGGTGAATGCTGCCGTAAGAGGCGAGTTGAAATCCAGTTCCAATACAGCCACATCGAGCTCTTCATTGTAGGCTACCAGAGACCCGATAGGTATTGCTTTTGGTGTACACTGCTCTGATCGCTTGTCGAAGTAAAAGATTGCTGCGTTTTTATTCACTGTAAAACACATGTGACTGAGATGAGCAGGTGAAGACTAATTGTCGTTTCATTACTAACGCAAAACCAAACAAATCAATGCCAGAGCCTAACCTTTAGGAATTAATTCACAAAAATTTCCTTTATTTGAAAAAATCATGAAATTTTGTGTCGGAATTAACATTGCATAGTTCCTATTATAGTTTTTTTGGTGTGCAAAATTGATTAAATACAGCGCACTTGTCGTCATTAACAGCCTTTATTCCGTTCATTTCGTATCCTCGGAACAAAGTTCTACACTCAACAGAACATCGGTGAAACAACTGAACAAAACATGATTAAATGACACACGCTTTATTTCGAAACATACTTGTCTCATTCTCAAACGGAAATAAAATGAGGCAATAATACTACTACAGAGAGTAAGCTGCAGACAATCCATGTCCTTATATATTTGTACTTCCATGCTAATTCTGAGACATGTTGACCTACACCATGTACTTCTGAACGAATGTAGACAAACTGTACAACAGCAACTTACCATACAGGTAGATTTAACCTCGACAATCAATCAATCAACCATCGATATACTTACTGGCAACATCAAGACTCAGCAACTTATACACGTGATAGTTCGTCATCACGTAAGTGAGCCCGACTCGGAAGCCCGACCCCACCCCAAGTCCATCTGACCGCTTAAGTTGGGCTACTGCTGATACTGCATTGGTCAGAGACTTTTGGAGGTGTGCTGAAATCACCTTTTCTCCCCTGTCAGGGATCGTGCCAAAAAGACCAGACTGCTTTTTTACGGGAACAGAGCGTGGAAAATATTCTGAAATTAAAAAAGATGCATGGTAACGACACTTCGATAATGTTGCAGTAAATGACCAAATACTGAAGACCCAGACCGTGCCTTTTTTCAAAACCATGCATTCGTTGCCAGGTTTTCTCCCTAGACTGAAAGAGTAACAGCCGTCTGGCTGGATCATACAGTGTAGTGTTGCGACTAATACAACCACACATATCGTAAACATCTGGGGTGTCCAGTTCCCCCACAAAGCAATTTACAAGCAGAACGCATTGGGCCTACTTTCCACTTGATCAGTGAACAATTCAATAAGGTGTGCCAACAAGGTTATTCATTGGATTAGTTGTTTGAAACAAATACCTGTATCTTGAATTTCTCACACTCAGGCAGATTTCGGTGCAGTAAAACCGGTTTTTATAAAAGTTTATTTTTTATTTTAAATCACAACACTACCGAAAATAATAACCTTGCACTGTCTGAAAAGTTATATGTCGACATATAGACATTTAATATTACATGGTGCAACACAAAATACATTTTCTAAACTGGAATATTGAAAATTTGCATAGTTTGTTGCACTTTTGTGGTGATCATTGACACAATTTAAGCATGCCGAGAAGAAAGTTCATTTTACACCTCCACACCGGTTTCCATTAGGCAAGAAGTGATACATTTAATAAACAAGTTCCAAAAATAAACTTAAAACAAGGACATAAAATTGGCCTGCATAGTAGGCCTACCTGGAAGGTTATGCTTTGTTTTAAAAAAACACTACTGCGCGTGGTTCGCTATATCTTATACATCCATGTAAAGTCTGGTAGTAGACACTTCCAAGTATTTATTGCAAAGCAGACCGGGATGTCATGTCAATTTGAGACTTGTTGTCAAATGTGTTTTCAATAATAATTTCAATAATCAAGATTTCTTCATTCCAACTGGTGTATGTCTTTGTTCACAAGTTTATACAGTGACTTTCACTTTAATTCTCATTGTAAATACGTTTACAGGTATTTGTTTCATCAATATTAAAATTCTGTTTGAAGACTTCCAACTAGGAGTCACTGCAATAGAAAGTTTTGCAAAAAGTAATTATTCTGAGAACATATGACATGTCAGGAAAGTTGAAATTTTCATTTCCCAATTTCGTCACGTGTTGATTTATATGCAAAATCAAGTGGAACTGTATAGCCACGTAATGGAGCGTGTGCACCTTCATGTAATTGCAGATCTTTGCCTGTTTGACTAATATCAATAGCCACTTGCACCTATGAGGACATTTGAGTACAACTTGTCTTGATTATGGTGCTCAAACACAAGTCAAACAATTGAAAATAAAGTGATCTAACAGTTACAGTAAAGTATTGAGTAACTTTTTAGAATATGGAGATGTATTCGACTAACCAAGTGTTACTTTATCAAGATCGATGGCTAAACGCTTTGATAAAAGTAAAATTTACAGCATTAAAAGTGTACATTTTTAGAACATAAACACCACTCTACCAGGCTTACTTCCACCAGAACGTCACTGACGGTATACGGTGTGCAAAATAAATGAGTTCGGTATATTTTGGTAAAAAAGTAAAGTAGCGTCTATAATCTGAGCTCAAAACCGTCAAATTTTGGAACTTAAGCGCATGCACCTGAAAGCCGGAAGTCAAAATGGAAAAATCTTTTGGAAAAACCAAAATGTATGGTACTACTTTAAGCGCACAAGATTTTCTGTGGATTTATGAAGCATTAACTGTCATTCAAGTAGTTGTCCACGAAGTTAAAGTTGCCTTATTGCAGTATCTCTTGCAATAGTCTATGTTTGAGCATGCTCATAGATGCTGAATACTAGAACTTTCTTTTTGTCTTAGTTTCAGGCAATGTTTAACAATGTTATTATTTTTTGTTATTATACGGAGTTACGAGTTCTCTGAAAATTATAGAAACAATTACCATCATATCCTGGAGCCGAGTTCGAGGGAGACGGTTCGATTTGAGGGATTAAAAATTGCCAACATGCAATGCGTCCTCGATGCTCTAACATGTGAAGATCACATATTCAGTTACGAAAAGATTGGTATGAGAAATAACAGACAAGCTTATGCCCGAAAAAACACAAAATATGTTTTTACGAATTTCAAACTAAATGTATTATTTTCCGTAAGCCGATCGAGTTGGATGTAAGAAATCTGAAACATAGTCATGTTTTCACTTTTCTCAACCTCGTACAGTGATACTAAACGTCACAGCATACAATACCCTTCAATGTAGTATCCACGCTACATAGTTCCAGTGTCCTGTCGTCCTTTCGTTTTACTTGTACGTTCACGTTTACCACACCATCAGGTATGCTTTCACCTATTGCGTTTATATAATCTTCCAGCGCTGCTAATAACACGTTCGCTTTTTCAGCAACGGATGCAGGACCTTTATGGGCGTCTTCATTTGGGGGAGGTGGTCCGCTTTGCTGTTCCAGTCGCATGCGCTCCTGCAGGCAACCAATTGCCAATTAAAATAATACAAATATTCACACAAACATGTTATTAAATTGTCTCCTGACCTGTGTAAATGACAAAGAGATCAGGAGATATAACCTTCCTCGCACTTGCGTTACAAAGATGTATATTTATAACCAAAAAACAATTATACAATGTATTAAATACACGCCATACATTAGTAAACTCACGAGACCTACATGTACAGTTAAATCTGAATTACATCTCTGAAGGGATCAGTGTTGAAACTCGGGACTTTTTCCCAACGGAGCAAATGGCGTTTAAGAAGAGTAACACATTTTCTTAAACGACACCAACGCGATAATTGATAACAACGCAAGTAAATTCTCATAAAATATTATTGGCATGACGATATTGTAAGTATGTCTTCCCTTGCAACATGGTAATGTAGTTTTGTGACTGCCCTGTAAATACAATGCAGATAAACATGGAAGTCCAACACAGTGAGCTCTTGAGCGGGATGCTTCTGTTTTATCTTCTGCCGAGATACACCTCAGTACATGCAAAGTGTTGCCTTTGGAGGTTCGATAATTGATGGCAATACTACTGAGATTCCTTCATAACGCTGATAAATCATAAAAACACATTTTTCTATTCAAAACAAAAATCTGAATATTTTTTCACCACTACATACCTTAAGGACTTTCTTTATTTTCTCGATAGTCCCATCGTCGACCTTGTTAAAAAACACATTACACTGGTCGCCACAGACATCGTAAGCAGTTGCTCCATCCTACAAATCACACAAATTTATAATTTTCAGGCCCATCTTGAAGGCTGACAGATGTCATGTTAGTTAACTTCCTAACGTGTTGAAAAGCACTATGTCATCCACAAGGCCTGTGTAGTAGACAATGACAACCATTGTGACCGTGTTATCGTTGTCACGGGAAGAGTTCCACGATGGCTCTGTTCTACTAAACATAGGAAGAAAGCACGTTAAAATGAATGTGTAGAATTTCACATTTCTATTATTTGCCATCTATTGTATACTTGTTAACAATATACCCATGGTAATGTTGCGATACATTTAATTAAAATTTTGTTTTTCTAAACTGTATATAATGAAGAAAACATATTCCGTAGTTCCTCACACTCTCCCAAAAATGAAGAAGAGACGAGATGAATACACTCTGTCGGTATCAGCATTTGTAACAATGGTAGGTCATTGATTGGATTTGGTCGCCTTGTTTTCTTTCTTCTGTTTTTGGCTTTCATACATGTACTTAACGAATTTTAGAATGTTTGAATATTACGATACATTAATAACTAATTTCAAACAATTGTTTCTTAATTGGACTGGCTGCTGCTTGAAGTCAAGATTGTGTTGTTTCTATCAAGGGTCAAAGATCATTTTTCCATCGGAGCGGAATGTGCTATGTCTGTGCCTTGTAATACGAAATAAGCAGACGTGCTTTGCTGGAGAAAAATTGATAAGTGGCGAACAGTTGACAGCTATTTTTTGAAATTTGAAACTAAAACAAAAACACTTTGTCATCAACACTAAATATAAAATGTTACGAACACATTGGATAAATGGCTTTTGTTTCAGTGGCAGAAAAACCCTGAATGAATAACGCAATTTAGCCCGTTTTTCGCGTTCTAGGCCTCTTCAAATTATTTACGTTATGCCTCGGCAGCTACATAAGTGAATAGAAATCATGTGTGAACAGTCGCTAGGTTTACTGTTTTTGCTAATAGAAAATTAAGAAAAGGCTTTGTCAGCCACAGTGGACACTGCTTCATTTAGCCGAAACGTACATGTGAATGTTTGGTAATACACTCAACAAAAATCCGAACACTGATACTGAAGCTGCTAACAAACGCTAATTACCTGCCCAATGACATATACGCCATCTTTTTAGCGACGTCACTTGATCTTTAAAACTAACAT
>NMRA01000642.1:189396-211551 GCA_002633005.1 Phoronis australis | reverse complement strand
GTTGCACCATAGCCATAGATAAAAGTACATGTTGCCGAAAAGTCACATAGAAAAGGAAAGTGAATTAATTTAACTGTAATATAACATCTTTAATAATGAAGGAAATAACTGAATACGTAAAGGGTCTCCATTCTATTAGCTCGTACATTTAAGTCTATAAAGTGTAATGCGAAAAAAACTTATTATAAAACATCCCCAAAACGTTATTGTCGAAAGAGTTTAAGAACTTCCACATTCTCCACAGATTACATTCATTGCAAACATCATGGGTAACGTAGAAAACTAGAAAGATTATTGTCACGGCGTGACAATAACGGACTCTGCGCGTGCGTATCACTGGAAATATTATGAGAATTTACTGACAGCAACCCGTTTACCAATATGAAAAGGAATTCTTTGAAATTGTAGGAGAAATTACATATTAATTTTTGATGACCTTTCCACTAATTGACCTCTTCCGGTGCATTATGAGCCCCGATGAGGGATTAATTGTTAACTCGATTAAAAGTGTGGTTAATGCTAATAACCACAGATGTTTTATTTTAAGCACTTCAGAATACAAGATGAATGAAGTGGTCAAACTTTCAGAAGAAAAATGCATCTAATGACCCCATGGGTGCACGAAATGCCCTGAAAATTTAGAATTCAAACTCAATCGCACTTAGTAAACAGATACGTAACTCTGAAGTCTCTAGCTCAAAATTTTAGTTTGCACTCAATGACTTTTGACTTATTTTTTTCTGATTGGTTAGGCCTATTGCGAAGTAATGTAGGGTATTCAATTGGTACACATGTTGAATTACACCAGTGGGCTGAAATTGAAAAGAATTCCTTGAAAAACGTAAGAGATATAACATTTTGAACGTTACATGACCTTTGCACTAATTGACCTTATCCGGTGCATTTTAAGCATCTTTAGGAGAATTATTGCAAAGCTCATGGAAAATGTGGTTAACGCTGAGAATCACAGTTGTCTAACGGTTGACACATCAGAATACTCACTGATTGAATAGGTCAAATTTTCAGAAGGAAAATGCACCTAATGACCCCATGTTTGCACTAAATGACCTGAAACTTTGGATTCCGATGTGATTTACCTGTGGTAATCACACTTGTCAATTTGAAGTGTCTAGCTCAAAATTTTAGTTTGCACCTAATGACCTTTGACCTATTTCACCTGATTGGATGACCCGATTACTTAGAAAAGTAATTTTTCAAATTTTCATGATGACCTATACCTGTGCACCGAATTTGAAAAAGATAGCTTTAAAACTGAAGGAGGAGTAGCATTTTGACAATTATATGACTTTTGCACCAAACGACCTCTTCCGGTGCAATATGGAATATGATTATATAACCAATCAAAATTTATATACTGTCAAAACTCATATGCTGAATTTAAAGACGGTACCTGCACCCAATTTCGAGTTTTTAAGCCTCAAATTTGGTCGCAAGAAGAATAAGGAGAACTAGAAAGATTATTGTCACAGAGTGACAATAATGGACTCTGCGCGTGCGTATTAAAGGAATTGTTATGGGAAGTTACTGACAGCAACCCCGTTTACCAAACTATGAAAAGAAATTCTTTAAAATTGTAGGAGTAATTACATGCTAATGTTTTGATGACCTTTCCACTAACTGACCTCTTCCGGTGCATTATGAACCCCAGTGAGGGAATATTTGTACAACCAATTTAAAGTATAGTTAATGCTAAGAATCACAGATGTTTTGCCATAAGCACTTAATACAACATGAATTAATTGGTCAAACTTTCAGAAGAAAAATGCACCTAATGACCCAATGGATGCACCAAATGACCCAAAAATTTAGAATTCATACTCAATCGCGTTTAGTAAACAGATATGTAATTTTGAAGTCTCTAGCTCAAAATTTTAATTTTGCACTCAATGACCTTTGACCTATTTTTCTGATTGGTTAGGCCTATTGCGTAGTTAAGTAGGTTGTTCAATTGGCATGTTGACATACACTAGTGTGCTGAAATTGAAATGAATTCCTTGAAAAACGTGAGAGATATAGCTTTTTGAACGTTAACTGACCTTTGCACTAATTGACCCTATACGGTGCATTATAAGCGTCTTTAGGAGAATTATTGCAAAGCCCATGGAAAATGTGTGTAATGCTGAGAATCACAGTTGTCTAACGGTTGACACATCAGTGTACTTGGAGAATGAAAAGGTCAAATTTTCAGAAGAAAAATGCACTTAATGACCCCATATTTGCACTAAATGACCTGAAACTTTGGATTCCAAATTGAATTATCTGTGCCAATCAGAACTGTGAATTTAAAGTGTCTAGCTCAAAATTATAGTTTGCACCTAATGACCTTTGACCTGTTTAACCTGATTGGATGACCCAATTGCTTAGAAAAGTAATTTTTTAAATTTTCATGTTGACATATACCTGTGCGCTGAAATTGAAAAGAATTCCATGAAAAACGTAAGATATAACATTTTGAACGTTACATGACCTTTGCACTAATTGACCTTATCCGGTGCATTTTAAGCATCTTTAGGAGAATTACTGCAAAGCCCATGGAAAATGTGTTTAACGCTGAGAATCACAGTTGTCTAACGGTTGACACATCAGAATACTTGCAGATTGAAAAGGTCAAATTTTCAGAAGAAAAATGCACTTAATGACCCCATGTTTGCACTAAATGACCTGAAACTTTGGATTCCGATTTGATTTACCTGTCGCAATTAGACCTGTCAATTTAAAGTCTCTAGCTCAAAATTTTAGTTTGCAGCTAATGACCTTTGACCTATTTCACCTGATTGGATTACCCGATTACTTAGAAAAGTAATTTTTAAAATTGTCATATTGACTTATACCTGTGTACCGAATTTGAAAAAGATAGCTTTAAAACTGAACGAGGAGTAGCATTTTGAAAATTATATGACCCTTGCACCAAACGACCTCTACCGGTGCAATATGGAATATGATTTTGTAACTAATCAAAATTTATATACTGTCAAAAGTCATATGCTGAGTTTAAAGACCGTACCTGCACCCAATTTGGAGTTATTAAGCCTCAAAGTTGGTCGGAAGAAGAATAAGAAGAAGAATAAGAATAAGAACTAGAAAGATTATTGTCACGGCGTGACAATAACGGACTCTGCGCGTGCGTATTACTGGAATTATGGGAAGTTACTGACAGCAGCCCGTATACCAATATGAACAGGAATTCTTTAAAATTGTAGGAGAAATTACATGTGTACATATTAATTTTTTGATGACCTTTCCACTAATTGACCTCTTCCGGTGCATTATGAGCCCCGATGAGGGAGTAATTGTTAACTCGATTAAAAGTGTGCTTAATGCTAATAATCACAGATGTTTTACTTTAAGCACTTCAAAATACAAGATGAATGAAGTGGTCAAACTTTCAGGAGAAAAATGCACCCAATGACCCCATGGGTGCACTAAATGACCTGAAAATTTAGAATTCAAACTCCATCGCACTTAGTAAACAGATACGTAATTCTGAAGTCTCTAGCTCAAAATTTTAGTTTGCACTCAATGACCATTGACCTATTTTTCTGATTGGTTAGGCTTATTGCGAAGTAAAGTAGGGTATTCACTTGGCATGTTGACTTACACCAGTGTGCTGAAATTGAAAAGAATTCCTTGAAAAACGTAAGAGATATAACATTTTGAACGTTACATGACCTTTGCACTAATTGACCTTATCCGGTGCATTTTAAGCATCTTTAGGAGAATTATTGCAAAGCCCATGGAAAATGTGTTTAACGCTGAGAATCAGTTGTCTAACGGTTGTCACATCAGAATACTTGCTGATTGAAAAGGTTAAATTTTCAGAAGAAAAATGTACCTAATGACCCCATGTTTGCACTAAATGAATTGAAACTTGGGATTCCGATTTGATTTAACTGTGGCAATCAGACCTGTCAACTTGAAGTGTCTAACTCAAAATTTTAGTTTGCACCTAATGACCTTTGACCTATTTCACCTGATTGGATGACCCGATTACTTAGAAAAGTATTTTTTTTAATTGCCATGTTACCTTATACCTGTGCACCGAATTTGAAAAGGATAGCTTAAAAACTGAAGGAGGAGTAGCACTTTGACAATTATATGACCTTTGCACCAAACGACCTCTTCCGGTGCAATATGGAATATGATTATATAACTAATCAAAAGTTATATACTGTCAAAAGTAATATGATGAATTTAAAGACCGTACCTGCACCCAATTTGGAGTTATTAAGCCTCAAAGTTGGTCGGAAGAAGAATAAGAAGAACTAGAATGATTATTGTCACGGCGTGACAATAATGAACTCTGCGCGTGCGTATTAAAGGAATTGTTATGGGAAGTTACTGACAGCAACCCCGTTTACCAATATGGAAAGAAATTCTTTAAAATTGTAGAAGTAATTTCATGTTAATGTTTTGATGACCTTTCCACTAACTGACCTCTTCCGGTGCATTATGAAACCCAGTGAGGGAATAATTGTACAACCAATTTAAAGTATAGTTAATGCTAAGAATCACAGGTGTTTTGCTTTAAGCACTTAAGAATACAACATGAATGAATTGGTCAAACTTTCAGAAGAAAAATGCACCTAATGACCCCATGGATGCACCAAATGACCCAAAAATTTAGAATTCAAACTCAATCGCGTTTAGTAATCAGATATGTAATTTTGAAGTCTCTAGCTCAAAATTTTAATTTTGCACTCAATGACATTTGACCTATTTTTTCTGATTGGTTAAGCCTATTGCGTAGTTAAGTAGGTCGTTCAATTGCCATGTTGACATACACTAGTGTGTTGAAATTGAAAAGAATTCCTTGAAAAACGTGAAATTTAACATTTTGAACGTTAATTGACCTTTGCACTAATTGACCCTATCCGGTGCATTATAAGCGTCTTTAGGAGAATTATTGCAAAGCCCATGAAAAATGTGTTTAATGCTGAGAATCACAGTTGTCTAACGGTTGACACATCAGTGTACTTGGAGAATGAAAAGATCAAATTTTCAGAAGAAAAATGCACCTAATAACCCCATGTTTGCACTAAAAGACCTGAAACTTTGGATTCCAAATTGAATTTTCTGTGCCAATCAGAACTGTGAATTTAAAGTGTCTAGCTCAAAATTTTAGTTTGCACCTAATGACCTTTGACCTGTTTAACCTGATTGGATGACCCAATTGGTTAGAAAAGTAATTTTTTATATTGTCATGTTGACTTATACCGGTGTGCTGAAATTGAAAAGAATTCCTTGAAAAACGTAAGAGATATAACATTTTGAACATTACATGACCTTTGCACTAATTGACCTAATCCGGTGCATTTTAAGCATCTTTAGGAGAATTATTGCAAAACCCATGGAAAATATGTTTAACGCTGAGAATCACAGTTGTCTAACGGTTAACACATCAGAAAACTTGCTGATTGAAAAGGTCAAATCTTCAGAAGTAAAATGCACCTAATGACCCCATGTTTGCACCAAATGACCTGAAACTTTGGATTCCGATTTGATTTACCAGTGGCAATTTGAAATGTCTAGCTCAAAATTTTAGTTTGCACCTAATGACCTTTGACCTATTTCACCTGATTGGATAACCCGATTACTTAGAATAGTAATTTTTTAAATTGTCATGGTGACTTATACCTGTGCACCGAATTTGAAAAAGATAGCTTTAAAACTGAAGGAGAAGTAGCATTTTGAAAATTATATGACCTTTGCACCAAATGACCTCTTCTGGTGCAATATGGAATATGATTACATAACCAATCAAAATTTATTTACCGTCAAAACTCATATGCCGAATTTAAAGACCGTACCTGCACCCAATTTGGATTTATTAAGCCTCAAAGTTGGTCGAAAGAAGAATAAGAAGAATAAGAATAAGAATAAAATTGAAGAAAACCGAGGAACAACAGTACTCTGCGCTTACACGCGCAGAGTAATAAAATTGAAGAAAACCGAGGAACAACAGTACTCTGCGCTTACACGCGCAGAGTAATAAGAATAAGAAGAATAAGAATAAAATTGAAGAAAACCCAGGAACAACAGTACTCTGCGCTTGCACGCACAGAGTAATAAGAATAAAATTGAAGAAAACCCAGGAACAACAGTACTCTGCGCTTACACGCGCAGAGTAATAAAACTGAAACTAAATAAGGCGATCCAGATCCTCCCAAGGATACTATTGTTTCACGAAATGTAGACTATAAATAGGTAAGTAAAACAACAAGAATGGATCAACTGAAATTTTCGGATGTAATAACGTCCTTTGTCAACAGAAACATAAATAAAGTAAAAACATCATGGGAAAATGGTATGTTCAAGAACTCGAACTGTTCTACTCTCTAGTGTTGAAATTCCAACGAGCGTGTTAATTTTTTTCAATTCGATTTATTCTCAGTCCAAACGTGAAATCAACCTTGAGAAATATAATTTTGTCTTACAATGTATCCATTAAGAAGATATAAAGATTTGTGTCCATTCATTTAAGTTGTTGCGTATTCGTATTTCTATGAAAACGAACGTCTAGCGTGTTGACCAGCAACCTTTATTTCAAAAGGCGTTGTTTGATTCACTGCGGCGAGAACCCTGAACTGGTACCCGAAATACGATGGTGAATGGGTGAACCAAACATATTTCAATACCCTGGATTTATAATGGATCACAAAAGATCACGGCACGTGATTAAGTTTTACAGCGCTCTGCTTTTTCCAGGGTTTTGTTTAAGCAGACTCCTCGAATTGTGAAAACAGGACGTAGGGTTTGACTAATTCATCCCCTACATTACCCCATCACAGAGTATATCAATCAAATCATGACAGGAACATATTACACAACAGTGTAGTGGCATTAAAAATAAACCACGAAACTACACGACTTATAATCGCTTTTTAAATCAACCTTGACAAATAACCTTTACTGAGGTCCCTAAATGCACACCTGATTCCAAGCACTGACCTGATAAAAAATCTGCATCTTTTTATGAAGTGAGAATATCAAAATGTGTGCCTGTGTTTGGCGCCTTACGGCGTGGTTGGTTTGTTTTTAGTTTGTGTCCCAATAGTAGGATCAGACCAGCGGCTTTAGTTTCTCTGCGTGTTATGGGAAGGTACTTGCGGTGAAGGAGTGACTCTTTGTATAACTCCACGTAAAGAGGTTGTTCATTTTTGATCAGATATTTATTATGAGTGAACAATTCCTCGAACTCAATATTCATTTAAAACACATTTATTGCAGCATTAACTAAACTCGGAGTACAACACTCTTGAGATACCTTGTTTACGGCAGCCGCGTCGCAGCTGCCTTCACGGACCAGCAGTTCCACGACCGCTGCCTGTCCTCTGTGGGATGCAAGATGTAAGGGTGTGTCTCCATCCTACAGTAAATGAACAAAAAAGACAGAATGCTGGTCAGCATTACGAATAGCAAAGTGGGTGCGTCAACAGGGCGGCACGCTTCATACCTTTCTGTTTCAGAACTTCACCTTCAGTTGCATACTTACTGTAAAAAGCGGGTGACTCAACAGAGCACGACTACACCTGACATTTAAATTCAGACATAAATGAGCGAGATTTTTTAAATGCTGATCTGTTGTTGTCACGCGACTGAAAAGATGATTTCAAATGTTAGATTTTGATGTTTTATATTACAACAGAGTCACAATCATTTAGTGAGTGCTATGGGAATGTAGGTAAAGAACCATTGCTCATTGTACAACTCAAGGTGAAGTGAAAACTGTTTCTAATTACTTAATGTCGCGAGCACGTCACGTGCACGTGCGCGTCACTACACGTGCCGTGAATTCAACGTTTACAGACAAAATTACAATCTGTGATTATTTAATTAAAGCATCCAATAATTCAGCCTCGTCACGTATTGTGTGTTCATCAACCCGTGTGTCATTAATTACCAGATCACGGACATCCACTGTAGCGTTGTGTTCCACAAGACACTTCACTGTCTGTGTATGACCACGCTGTGCTGCACAGTGCAGCGGTGTCAGGCCCATCTATGTAATATATAATGGAGATGTGTGAATGGACGATCAACGTTTAGAGCAAATTAACATACACGGGGGAGAGTGAACTTGTTAGGTGACATAAATGAAACACTACTGACCCTTCTAAGACGCTACAATACTTGAAATGATTTCAACCGGGAAACGTTAAGCTTTAGAACAAAACAACAGAGCGTGTTCAGTGTTCCCTGTCTCGTTACAGGCCGGTAACACACAGCAAGTAATTGTGCGCTGTAAAGTGTTGGACAATCAAAATAACGTAGAAAATAAATCTTAAACTAAATGAGGCGATCGAGATCGTCTGAAGGAAACTATTGTTTGACGAAATGTAGAATATACATCGGTAAATAAAACAACAATAATGATTCAACTGAAATGTTCGGATGCAGCTTTGGCAGTTCTCTGTTGAAAAGCAGACGACATTTAGTTTGACATTGTTTAAGGACATTAAATTGGGAAAGTATCAACAAAATTTGTTACTCAATAGTTTTAATCATCTCTTGTGTAAACAACAAGTTCAACCAAACAACCTGTGTGTCATTAATTACCTCATTACGGACATCCACTGAAGCGTTGTGTTCCACAAGACACTTCACTGTCTGTGTATGACCACGCTGTGCTGCACAGTGCAGCGGTGTCTTGCCCCCCTATGTAATATATAATGGAGATGTGTGAATGGACGACCAACGTTTAGAGCAAACTAACATACACGGGGGAAAGTAAACTTGTAAGGTGACATAAACGAAACGTTACTGACCCCTCTAAAACGCTACAATACCTGTAATGATTTCAACAGGAAAATGTTAAGTTTTAGAACAAAACAACAGAGCGTGTTCAGTGTTCCCTGTCTGGTTACAGGCCGGTAACACACAGCAAGTAATTGTGCGCTGTAAAGTGTTGGACAATCAAAATAACGTAGAAAATAAATGTGAAACTAAATGAGGCGATCCAGATCGTCTGAAGGAAACTATTGTTTGACGAAATGTAGAATATATTATATAGGTAAATAAAACAACAATAATGGATCAACTGAAATGTTCGGATGCAGCTTTGACAGTTCTCTGTTGGAAAGCAGACAACATTTAATTTGACATTGTTTAGGGACATTAAATTGGGAAAATATCAACAAAATTTGTTACTCAATAGTTTTAATCATCTCTTGTGTAAACAACTAGTTCAACCAAACAACCTGTGTGTCATTAATTACCTCATTACGGACATCCACTGTAGCGTTGTGTTCCACAAGACACTTCACTGTCTGTGTACGACCATTCAGTGCTGCACAGTGCAGCGGTGTATTGTCCTCCTATGTAATATATAATGGAGATGTGTGAATGGACGATCAACGTTTAGAGCAAATTAACATACACGGGGAAAGTGAACTTGTAAGGTGACATAAATGAAACATTACTGACCCCTCTAAGACGCTACAATACTTGTAATGATTTCAACACTCAAGTTTTACAGGTGATTTTAAAACGTTGAAGTAAGAACAGAACATGATGTAGACGTCGACTGCCAGAAATTACTGAGCGCCTCCATAACTTCACAGTGACCCCTCCATGTTGTGTTTATACACCGGTTTAACGGCTTCCTGATTAATATAAAGTTGTACTTTTGAATGGACGATTACCATTAAGAATAGAAAAATATCAAGGTTAAGTCGCCAAATATATTGTTGACAAAATTCAAACCTCACTGTTACTTAAGATGCATGTGCCAGGTACAGATTGAAAAATACATGTCGAAATGATGAGAAATAAAAAGTGTATTTACACACTACATGTTTAGTTCAACTTCAGATAGTTTACAGCTTTGTAACAAAGATATCATTGTCTTAATTACAAAATCGTCTCAAGTAGTTTCTATTACCCAGCCTTGCTTGTTGACCTTAGCGCCTGCTTTACACAAAACACGCACCACCTCTGTATGTCCCACCTGTGCTGCACAGTGTAGTGCTGTGTCGTCCTGCAGAAACAATGAACAAGTTATAGCAAATTTTACAATCACTAACTTCACCGTGAATCTTAATTACTCATCACAAGAAACGTTGGAATAACACATTTGCACACACAATTACTAAATCTACTCTCTGTTTATCAGGTAATTCATCAGTTGTCGTTTGAATAGATCATTATTTTTCAAGACCAAGATTACGTCGCTCTCGTAGTAAGTTTGTTAGTGTTAAAAATAATCCTCAGAGCGAAGACATGACATGTTTTTTAAAAATATGGACACTTTTATCAAAGTCCGTACGACTGGTTGTAGCTAGGAAAGGGCTATCACTGTTCTTGACAATAACGTGACCTTATTTATCAAATTTGATTACCATTTTTAAGAAATGGATTTCATGAGAGTTATAGGTCTATTTCAATTTTCGGATAAACAAGACGAAATGTGACTTGCCGGATTTTTTTAGGCACAATGTAGTAGGAAAATGTTAAAGGCAAAAATTAATACACTGTATGTAAAACTTGTGATTATATCGGTAAAGTTTTCGTGGTCGTCTTGTTTGCTTTAATTAGTAGGTCTACCGCAAACCAATCTCTGCTGGAGGCGTGAAATGAAAAACATGTTCAAACTAAGTTATGAAGTCCAGTTTCACTTTTTCCTGAGATGCAAATAAGTTCTTTTAACAAATTTAAATCGGGAACAACCAGGAAGAAAAGAATGAGAGAAAATCAATATAGTGTAAATTGACTATTGGCAATGGATATTATCAAAACGTAACTGAAGTATGGTTTGTTACTGGTCAGAAAAACGGGCACAGGGAACTCAATTCAAATTGTTAATGGCATCGAACAAAATGTCAGCAGGCAAAACGTTCAGGAAAAGAATAAAGAGTTTTCTACAAGTTAAACGCACGTTAAGACACATTTCACCAAAACCTTTCTTCTTGTCAAGATTGCTGTTCAGAAAACCAATCAATCATGTGGCTCCCATTTCGACGCAAACACAAATTGTTCTGCTATTCTTGAGACGACGTGGCAGCGGTCTGGCCAGGCGAAGCGTTGCTTTTAAAAAGAGCGCTTTTCCAGACAGTTTTCGCGTGTACACGCGATAAATTGATACATTTGTCAGTTCTTGAATATATTTAAAGGGGCACTTCCTTATCGCAAAGAACCAATTAAAGAGTCCGTGACTAACCAAATCAGCGATGTTGCAATTTTTTTTTTCTACTTTCGTTTGACAATTTTACGACCAGACGTTCAAACTGGTGTTTCGGCATGGATACAGCTTTCTATATTGTAACAAAAGTTTGAGAAGTTTGTTGATTTATTTTATTCAACATTTTGTTTCAGAATGGTGCGTAAAGAGGGAAATGTCAAAAATACTTGGTCTCAGAGAATATGCAACGGAATGAAAACGACCGATTCTATGACAACCAAACAAGGAATACAAAAATTCAACAACTTTAACAAAAGCCGCAATTTCAAGTTACGCCTCGAGTAGCCGACGGCCATTTGGATCCCACGTTCACTTGGACAACATATAGGAAGAAATAAGTACAGATAATGTGCAAAATACTGGGCAGTAGAATAATACATGTAGCAGTCACCCAAAAATTATAACACGTTGTACTGCCAAACATTTGAATGTAAAAAAATATCTAAATAAATCTTTAAAATTCCTTTCTTTATGTGAAATCACCCAGTAGTACAATGCGTCATGTGTACACCAGTCCATCTATTAATAGAACAAAATCTGGAAATCAATAATTAGACATACACTGGCACGTCAAAACTGTACTTCATTTCACTAAAATTTATACACCCGATACACTTTTGAGCAATAAAATGCGGCCTGATTAAAATCAAACAAGCGTCATTGATATCATTCTAATTGTTTTGAGAAATATTTATTGAGCTTGCAATATATCAGTTACGTTTAGAACAGAGCATCGAGATAAAGTAACAAAATTAGGCCTACATGTAGGTCGCTTTCGCTTACTTTACAAGAACAATTTCCAGACACGACTGTTTTTTGGTGACCTGCACAGAGGTGATACTCACTCGTAGTGATTGATTTCATAACCCAATTTCATCCACCGAGTCCCCGTTAATCTTTAAAGTACGGCAGAGCAACCATGACAAGAATGTTTCTATTTTAAAAATGAAGTTACATCGTTATCCTTAAATAACTGCTATTTTTGAAGTCAGTCTCCATACGACAGAATGATGCAATAACACAACTCTACACACCCAAATTCTCATGGGAGCTCAGGTTTTGGCCACTCGTGTCAAGTCCAATTGTGCAACCCGGAATTTCAAGCCTAATGCCTGCTGAGTTTGTGTATCTATACTTCTCGGCTGATACCTGGGAAATATGAAACAACTCATGTAGGTCCGACCATTAGTTAGTTGTTGCCAAAGTAAGGTCGAAAGAACACTAACAGAGAACGCGCCTATGGATGACTTTTACATTTCAATGTGAACATACATGCATCGCCTGAACATGATATAGTGCAAATGCAATCTTTGACTTGTTTCACCCGCAAGAATTTTTGACTACTATTGCAAATTTTCGGATGCGCCGAAAAAAGTTCTGCACCACGGCAGAACAGGTGATAAAACGGTACAAAACAGGAATGTGTCCAATAATTTTGAAACGATCAACGTATCACACGTTGTGGTCGAAAAAACATGTCAATTTTAAAGTAAAATGTCCTGATTATCCAATTAAAATATCCCAGGTCGCATGTCATTGCAACACTGCTTGATCAAGTGGATTGGCACGGTCAAGGTCCCAGCAGAGGAACAATAAAATTATTTGGATTATTCGCGCATAGCATGCGAGTTTTTTGCTCCCAGGGTAGTCAAACGACTACGTCTCTGATTTTTTAAACTCGCTTGGAAAGAGTACTGTTCTAACTGAATCGGCAGCCAAAGAGAATTGGAGATATTCATTGCGAGTGTCTAAAAAACTCTAGGTGTTAACGACATCCATACATTCACGAATTGGTGGGGTGCGTTGCACAAAAGTAGCGTATTACAACAAATCTCCCTACTGCAACAGTTTTTAGTGCAACAATTATTTGGAACAACGACCATACTAAAGTTTGCTACTTTGTGCCTATTCTGTGATTTTCAATACTGCATGATGCGTTAAAATGCGGTAACTAAATCAACGTTTCGAGTAGCAGTGTGCTATATTTGCAGCTGTCAACGGAGACATGGTATGCTGTAAGCGACCCCGTGGTTTGAATTTGTCACTAACGCATTCTACAGGGGCCATACTCATTTTACTTAACAACAGCAGCCCTGAAAAAAGTGGGGGGGGGGCTATAGCGCCCCCCCCCCCAGTTCCCCTGTGGTACCCCACCCATAGACCATGGGCGCCAGAACATTGAAAATTGTGGTGGGGCTATAGCCTCCCCAGCCCCCTATGGTGCGCCGCCCATGTAATAGCAAAATGCCGGTTTGGTTTTAGGCTTCCGAAGGCGAAGTAACCCCAGCGACATGCATGCTGGAGTCACGCTTGGTTTCGAATCTACCAATGTTCTGCATAACTGTATGGCACCTACAGTGTATTCTGTGCTGAGGCAGCAAACTCGAATTACCCGATTATGGAAACCCGTACAGAATGGGTGTTATTTTGAAGCTAGTTATTCTATAAAAAACTAATAATTGAAAACGTAAAAAAGTGTAAGCCACATTGACTTTATTGTGTTACTTGATCTGAATTGTTCCTGATGATCAATCCGTTTGTTTGGTAACTGTTGATGTCATCTAAAAATTGAACCAAAATTAATACAATTTCTGCCCAAATCAATGACGTTAAATGCACAATATGACATTGGGCTAAAAAAAAACTTAAGCGGTTTTGTTTTTGGTCAGGATATTTTTCAGTCGTGCGAGTCGCAAAATTCGAAGAGCAAACAAATGGAGGAAGTTCGAACTCATAGTTACAGGATATATCTTTGCTTCTTTAGCGACTTCGATGACAGTAGATTAATAGTCGTGAGAATTTTGTCAACAAATGTTTTTGTTCAAGCTTATGTTCCCTACTTGGTTACTTGAAAGCACGTGACTGTTAGAGAACGCCGATTTGCGACAAATACTGTGAACTCGCGAAATAATGTGCCATAGTACGGAAGACGTACAAAACCCTTACGGAAACGTCATGCTTCACGAATTCGATTTGCTTTGCATGATGCACGTCCAGGGCTTTTCAATTGTTGTGGAGAAGAACAATTTCATCAAACGTAAGAACTCAATGTTGAGACCTAAAATTTGGGAATACTTACGTCTTAGGTAAGAACATAACCTAATGAAGACTAATTCCACTGAACGCAAGCGAGCAAATTATGCTCCAAGAATTGCACATGCATGCCGTTCAGTGGCTTGAAACGACGCGGTGAGGAATCGCACTTTTGACAAAGCAGAGATTTGTCGCCGGGCAGTTTTCACGTGCACACGAGCTTCACCGGTAAACTTGTCTGTGTTTAAAGAGGCCTTCAATACTCACGAACAAATGTAAATGTTTACATGTAGGTGTACAGATCTGATGTGACCCTAACGTATTTTTTCATTCACGTGAACTAAGACTCCGACTGAAACTGGAAATAAATAGTGATCTGACTTAATATTTATTAAACACATCTCCAGTGTATTAATTCACAAAAAGCTGAAAATCCCAACAGTTAACGGGGAATGACGCGATAAAAGAGCTTCAGGTTCGTTCTGTTTAGTGTTTCTTATCAATTATCCGGAAATCCTGAAAAAGTCTACACCCCACCATAGCAGACTTTGCCGTTACACTACAGGAACGCAAACAAGTTTCGCGTTTTGCATTAACTTATTGGTCACGTTTTCAAGCGAATGTGCTTTTATACACACTGTTCGAAATTTCACCTAAATTTGCACGGTGTTATAATTTTTTCCATGCGTAATATTTGCACAGTTGTCATTTGATACGCGGTTTATGGTACGTATATTTTCCGGAATATGTTTTTGACAAACAATTGCCCAAGTGGCGGATGTTAAAACTAACGTATTCAATATTTTAACGAGATAAATTAACTTCGTCATCGTATCAGTTGGTCTATATCACGGCAAAGAAAGTGAGGTGTAACCTGTCATTGAATTGAAACAGTTCAATTTTAGATGGGGTTTTCTTTCAATTCTGTCAAAACTGACTGCATTCTGAAATTTTTCGTAATCTTTTTTGCCTTCCTTTTACGTGCAGACGCCCTGCACGTTCCGTTTGACATAGAAATAATTATCTATCATGGTTACAGAATGATTTGAGACGACGTTTGGTTACTGATCTACCCTAGTGATAATAAAGGGTGACTTAGATGCCAGTAAGGGCATTTGGTATGCAGAAGACCGTGAAACTTAGCTGGAGGTCCTGTCACCTATAGGGAACTGTGATAACGAAGCTGCCTTAAAACTTGTAACAATGAACCAGTTCTACACGACAGAAATTGGAAATTAATGGTCTTAGACATTGAATGCAGCAAATCGGAAGACTATTATTTGCGACAACGTCTAGGACAAATGTTATCAGTAAATAAAAACAATTTTGGAAATCCTAAACTACTAAAGTGAAGACCCAAATTTTGATTCAACAACAACGTCAAACGCGAGATCAACAAAACTTATATCTTATTTAGATCAAACTTGAAACAAACTATGTGTTGAATTTTTAACAACCTAAAACAATTTCCAACTATTAAAAGCGAGTTAGCCAAGTTTTACACCGCACCAGAACAATATGAAACCTTTACATACACAAATGCATGTAATGTTTCAACAAGGCAAATGAATATTGCTCTTTCATAAACAAAACGCGACTAAGAAACAAAATCAACTTACTGGTATATCTTGTTATTAAATCACAAGATGGGAATTAACGAGCACAGTTTAAGTGCCCTTTTCTTGATTCCTTCACAAATAAAACAACAGCTGAATACCCACATTTGTTTGCAAACAGTCCAGTTCACCTGTCTATTTTCCAGGAGACCCTAGCACTTGCCATACATTTACTAGAAAACACTGGTGTAAACAAAAATGACTGCACCGTCTATATAACAAATAAAAAATTAAACAAGCATAAAAGATATGCCTTCGCCGACCACTCATTTATAAAACAAAATTCCACTAACAGGCACCTACCCTACTTTTTGAAACTTAAATTATGGTAATCAATTAGAAAAGAATTGAGAATCACTGCAGAGCTGAAACATTTCAAAATTCTTTCTTTTAAATTGACATCAAATAAAACGTACGAAGACCTCACTTTCTATAAATTGCAATAAATTACCAAATTCACTTTGGTTTTATGAGTGGAAAGAGTACCGTATCTCAACTGTACGAAAATGGTCACGAGATACGATAATAAGATGAAAAATGGGTTTAATATTAGATAATCAATCCGCGTTTGACACGGTTTCTCAAGATTTCTTCTTGAGCAAAGTTTTCTCTTATCGAATCGGACACTCTGAACGCACTATTCACTGTATACATGTACATGTACGTGTACTGTAACAATCCAATCGGGTAGTAGGACTAGACGGTGTGTCTTCAAAACCCTCACTAACCAGGTTTGCTTACGTAGGGGTACCGAAGGGTGGTGTCATATTTCTGCTCTTCTTCAATCATGACAGACATGAGCCGCAAAACCATGCATGACTTAGTGAATGGTAAATTATTTGATACAGTCAAAATTGATCCAGATCGTGAAAACACCCTCTAAGCCTCTCTATCCAACTGCAGTTGCATCTAACTTCAACTCATAGTCCGTACTAAGCACATGAAAGGTTCAAGGCTGAGATAAAGTGTTGATCTTACGTTTTCTAGACGCCCCAATTGCACACTGACAATATTTATGTGAACCTGGATAGTGAAATTATTCCCCAAAACATGTGTATAGAGATCTAGGCATGATAGTACACATGTAAATGATGAAATGTAATTTCAACCACGCTGACACGCCCGTGTGCAAAAAAATAAATTCTAATTCACCTATTGGAATTTGTATTGCATCGTTAATGCAGGTTTCAAATCATTTGGTACATGTACGTACAGACGATTTAACCTTTTTGACTATGGTGATAAAATCCACCAAGTACATGGAGATGGTCCGGACCTTTGCTTGTGCTGGACAGATTATCATATCAAGGTTGCATTAATCATTACTGGTGTTATGAAATGGTCGAACACAATAAGTGGTACAAAAAGTCATTGTAATGAAAATTTCATTTAGGTGTTAGCATCTCACGTTCTCGACAAAGTAAAGAATATATGCAGTACAAAATTTGAATATCACTCGACCTGGATAGAGTTCAAGAACGCTAGTACATCGCTGGGCCCATTGCGAGATTACACCGTGTATTTTAAACTAGACAATGTGAATTTGGATAGTTTTTCCAAGCTGCAAGACAGCTAGAGAACTCTCGGGTTTCACTCCCAGCATATCTTTCTTAACTCCAACATCTTACAGTCGAGCCACTCACAAATCCACGATAATCAAGGCATAGATGTATGTCACACAATCCCAATAAAAACAGTAAATTAAAAATGATATAAATGTATCGTTATAAAAGTTCAATTTTCACCAGTGCTTTTGAGGGAAGAATGAAATCATTCTTCCTATAGTCATATGCCGACGTACAATAACAAAGGAAATCTGTCAACAGACTTAGGTGAAGATTATTAATAAACTCTGAAAAAATCAGACACATTTTTCCAAATTTGTCCCTCCGGTGCGCCTGTGGATTTGTCCAAATCGGTCTGTTTCTAATTCTTTCATAGATCGTTTGCGTGATCCTTGTTTTGGAGGCAGTCGACGATGTAACAGATACCATTAATAGTATTCCATGCCAGATTGGTAAATTTACCTTTTGAATAACTGATTCTCATGACTTGCAGAATGTCGTCTATAAAGTTCTACTCGCTGAAGTTGCCAGTTTGTGGTTCGTAGGACCACGTCATAATTTCATTGTGTTTTTCTCACCAACATTACGCGTTCTGTTAACTTAAAGTAAGAAAGTTGTCTGTTATAATCATAACTTCCGTAGTTAAATGTGAATATTTTGTTATTACTGCTTTGTATTGTTTACCACGCTGTTCACATGTTGCTTTGGTTAACAGTTTGCAGTGCTGATATATTTAACGTAAAATCACTGAGGGCGGCAATGTCATCGTAATTAAACTTTTAAGATAGCGGTTGCATAGAATTGTTTGCTACAAGGTGCATTTCAAGGCAATAATGATCAGACGAGTATTCATGTGTAAATACTTACCAACAAAAACAGTTCTTGGTTCACATCCCAACCACGGTTTACATACTCCACAACTGTTGAACAGTCGCCTGTTTCTGCAGCTGCTCTAATCTGAAAATAATAACAAATAGATTTTAAATCGCCTACGGCCAAATCACAATCAAGGTCCATCTTCGGTGGCCACTTTTGGTGAAAAATGAAGTTGTCATATAACTTTAAAAGCTGAGTTGTTTTAGAGTACCATCATTCCAGGTTTGTAATCTAAAATATTTTGCACAAGAACCACCGAATAAAATATTATGGCCTAATGCATCGCAGTTGTATAAAAGGGTAGGTACACTACAACTTGTGGTCACAACCCACTTCTACCATGCAAAAATTCATAAGGTAGCTGTTGATTTAATAAGTTTTTGATTTAACTGAAGAAGTATCACATACTAAAATAAAAAAGGTTATTACCGTGCTGATCAAGTTTTTCTAGATGATGATACATTGCATATTTTAACACAGTATAATGAGAACTTCCTTATATTGCAATGATTTTTACAAAAAGAAAATGAAAAGTTACTACTTTTTCAAAAACTTTATTGGTGCTATTTGCCTAGTTTTCAATACATTCACCAGTTGGTCAAAATAGTTAGGCCCAGTGATCCACTTGTAAACAGTAAAAATTGTACTGTTTGGAGGGAGGTACGTACACTACGCATAGTCAACCGACGTCAAATGTTGACTAAGCTACAAATGTATGGGATGGTCTCGAGTTTTGAACTGCTTCTACTTGTGGGTTTGTTGCAAGTTGAAGTTGTTTTGAGAGATAGAGAACTTGCCTCTGCAACATCAGTTGTCACATGACGTGTCTTCTAGGATTTTCAGAACTAGCCAAGTCCTGAATGGCATTTTATTGTCCACAAATTTGATAATGTCCATTGTTTTGTTTTTGTCAGACATACACTACACTACATTTTGTTAGCAGAACCAATTCAATATCCAAACTTTTGGTTTGTTTAGATATTGAATAATTTGCTGTGTTGCCTAGGCTGACATATTTTGCAGTTCTTTTCGTTACAGAGTGTGAACTTTAGATTTTAACCTTCTTTAAAGTAGGTGAGGGTTAGAAACACAGAATTCACAAATTTTGTAACGAGTGCCTGTTTTATGATGAACCATACAATTTCTCAATGATTAAGTACAACTTCATCTAATTGACTCTGAAAGTGACTCAAGTTATTCCCAGTCATATCTAAACAGAGTGAAAATAATAGACAAAAACATGCATACATTTCCCAACCACTGTCCGAGTCTGATGATTCCTTTTTTTAATTTGCATAACTAAATAATTCTTTGCATGAGATTCGGTTGGCATTTGGTAAGTGTCGAAAAAATATTTTAGACCGTAACAGTCAACTCCCCAATATGGACCTTGATGTGATTTAGCCAATAGTGTAAATTCACTATCATTATGGATCTTCTTAGATGATATGAAATTTGAGGGAGTGTTGGGTTGTTCCTGGGTGTGGATTATGGTGGCAATATGAAATACTTTTCGCAAATTTTGACTCGTTTTCATATTGAAGCTTCATAATAGCACAACATTATACCAACTTTAAAAACGAGGAAAACTTGTGTCTGTCTTCTCCCTTTTGACCCATTGTGTCCACGTTGACCATTATGTCCATTTTGACCTACTGTGTCCATTTTACCATCATTTCAATTGGGCCCCGCTTTCTCCACCAGGTACTAATGGATTTATAACAAAACGAGAGCGTTGCTGAGGTCAAATTCAAGGACGCTAGGGTGCCGCTGAGATCTAAAAGCCAGTGAGCGCTCCTGTTCCGCGGTATGTGTGTAGTGGTGTGAAGCGTGACTTCCGGTTGTGCCGACAAGTACAGTCAGATAAAGCCTCTCTAAGCCGCTTGCCTGGCGGCAATTGCCTCTTGACCCAAAGATTTACACGCTTGGTCGTCCCACGTATAACCTGGGTTCAAGTCCCATCGGAGACACTGTATTGTGTTTAATTTCAGTTGCCCAAAACGTGCTGCCAACTGCAGTTGGTATCCTGCCTTCTTAAACATTGTTTTGGGGTAGTAGGGGGCATCGTCTCGAGTCGATATTTGTTCATCGACATACAGTGTAGTGTCTCGGAGTGCCTTTTGTCGTCGACGCATCGCTTCCGGTGTATGTATTGAGGTTTTTGTAGCGTCAGCTCAAGAATGTGCAGTAGCGAATTAAATTACGTCGGTTGAAAGGACAAGCGTGATGAATGACTGGATTCACATATTAGGCGATAATTCCCCATATGTCTTAAAAGACGATATAAAGGCAATAAGATGTGGCTTGGTGTACATGTACCTGTAGGTTGTCTGCGCTTCATTTATATGCACATGTATACGTACATTTTTGAAAACATGCTTTTAACGTTACTCCATTCAAGGTCAACTTTAGTCTATCGAATAGAACACTTTTCTTTACATACAGCGATCGCAGTATTTTTGTTTACATTCTTCCATATTATTTCCATTGTTAACTTACACGCCCAGAGTAATTAAGTTGTCGGTTTAAGCCACGATTGTTAGACACATCACATAAAATATAATCATGCAGGCAGTGTTACTTGAAACCTGGCCGTTGAAGAGAAAAGGCAGCGTTAAACAAAACAATTCGTACAGTAGGTGTTACATGTATGGTCTTGTAAAACCTTATATCACTTGGAGGTGTAGAATCATTTTCGTCAAGGCCTTATATCTATTGCGAATCGTCCATTAACATTAGAAAGAACGCAAATTAGGATATGGTATGCCCCCGCATATTTTTGGAAACTCCACAACATTACTTAAAAACAACTTAAAAAGGTCAAACTGCATGTTGTTCGCAAAAATTTCCAGATCACGTTGTGGAGAAAAACTTACTTTACATACGTATGATTATGCTAAAGAATGCCTCTTATTATACGTGTGATGCTAGTGGCCGGTGTTTTTGCGGTGTGTTAATACATGTATTTCAAAAGGCTGAAAGTCTCTTATAAGACATCTTAGTCTATATTTTTTCGACGACCATATATTCAGTGTCACGTGACCAGGAATAAGTTTCGTATTGTTGCACCAACACTTTGCAGACGGTTATAGGCCCTATCGAGACTATAGCATACACGTACACATACATGTACATGTAAGATGAATATGTATTGTTCCAAGTTTCGTAGATGTGCTATAAAATTGGAAGATTTTGAAAACGATTTTGGTCTAAGTTTGGACAAAAATGTATACCAATTCTAACTGTGACTCCATTTATGCTAGGTTTTTGGCTTGCATATTTTATCAAGTTATAGAACACCTGTTTTCTTGTAAAATATTTACTGTCTTCTCAGTAAATGAAAACTTGGCTGTGCATGTTTCACTGCCAACCAATAAACCTATAGGTGATAAAAACGTTTGACTGGGATTCTTTGATGTTGTGTATCTTACTTTGTCAAATAAAGTAGACACTCCATTAACTATGCAGTGAAACGAACAGAATTGAACTGAACACTGAACTGATTTATTCTACATATCATCACAATATATATACACACAACTACATAACAACATATGATGCGTTACCTATGACACACTTCCTGTACTAGGAATCTCATGACATAATACCAATTAAACTACTGAACTCATAAACAACAACAACCTACAAACATCCTGTTATTGTGTGACTAAGTAAACAACACTCTCCCTCACTAAATATAAAGTAGGCTCTTGTTAAGAAAATAAACTAATCAAGTTCACTATATCAATTACATGCACACTAACATATTAGTCATCATATCCAAATCTAACAGGTTGTTTTCTATTCCTTGTTGATCTTCTTAATTCAACATTAGGTTCCTCAGTAACATCTGATTCAACAACTCTCT
>NMRA01000642.1:138425-188629 GCA_002633005.1 Phoronis australis | reverse complement strand
CGTTTTATAAGGTTATTTTCCACAGGCAAAATATCAACATGGAATACCTGAGCATAAGTTGGCTCATATTCATTTTCAGCTTGTTGACATTCTTCAGCTGGTAATCTAGATAAACAGTCCGCGTTGGCGTTGGATTTGCTATTACGAAATTTGATATCGTAGTTGAATCCAGACAAATACATTGCCCATCTTTGCATTCTTTCTGCTGCTAAAATAGGTAAGTCGGTTTTTGGACCAAAAATTGCAACAAGTGGTTTGTTGTCAGTAATCAGTGTAAATTTCCGACCATACAAATACGGATAGAACCGTTTCATAGCAAAGATTATCGCCAATGCTTCTCTTTCAATAAATTATTTTGTAAAACTCAGAGGTCAGAAATGCCTTTAAGTTTATGTTGAAAAACAATAACCAGTAAAATACCAAAATGGAATTTATGTCTCTTTAAAAAAAGGTAGACCTGGGGTTGTTTGGACAAAAAAATTCTGACTTGTAGACTGGAATGTGTCGACTTGTTGACAATGTGAGTTAATTGGTGAGTGACGGATCAAGTCACGAAGAACTAAAACTGCGGTTACGCCTCTACTCAGTTACATGTGCTCTCCTTGAATTAAGTGTATGTATATATAAGCCTAATTGGACGCTGACTGTGGAAATGATAACCATGTTCATGATCAACGTTTCGATCTAATACCTTATATCATCATCAGGTATGAGACATGCTCCACAACACTTCACAATGAAGCAATTTTCCATCAAAGCGCATAAAACACGTGACAAAGAGACACCAATGAACTGAACTCAAGAATCAACTACCGAATGTTGAAAGCCCCAATGTTCCTATTCAAGCTGTATTCAGCATGTAGCTCAGTGGCTCCACCTGTTAACACGTTAGTTGAACTCATGTCATGGTCTAGAATCTTTACGTCATTCAGAAGCAATAGAATGGTTTGATTCTATCGAATAATTCAACAAGGCACTTTTGGCATCTTAGGAATGTTCAGTTATTTTGTTCGTAAAAGTCCTCGTTGTCATAGCAACGTAACATTCATTACAGACCTTACTTCTGATCTTAGACAGCTTTATTGCTTAGATCGAAACATGCACGGATGCACATGTACATGTACTGAATGGTTTATGTTCATGTATACAAGCAGTACTGTATAAGGGCAGTGCACATCTAAATGTACATGTACGTGTTTGTTTGTTGATTGTACTCGGCTCTTTCTTTATTTTCATTTTGATTTCAATACGTAACATGTAAAGACAAGTACCAGGGAACATCGCTTTACATTAAAAAATCACAATGTCAGCTGGACAATATGGCAGCGACATTTCGCGTACAGTGCAACTATTTGAGGCGTTCGTAAAATATGAACCTGGCGCATTTGACCCAGTAACACTGGTAAAGCGTTCTAGGCACACAGCATATGAAAAACATCGATTTGCTAAGGACCACGAGTTTGCACAACACGCAGTTGCCATGGAGCGTGTGTACTGATCAGTGAGCAGCTCTTTTCTTTGCTTCCACGAGCTGACAAAATGTATACAAAAACTTAGTGAAAGAACGTGACCCAAGGCTGTAACCTCAATTAATCGTTCAGTTTTCTTTACAGAATTGGAAGCGGCGGCACTGGGAACGGGTCAAGTCACCGACACCTTGTGCGTTCTTATTCTCTCGGCGAAAGTAAAAATATGTTCAGCTTGTCAGCATATTCGGATACTTTGCCCCATAATTAAAGGAGTGAATACTTGACTCCTTCAGTCACATGTCTCTGGCTACAAATGTAAGCAACTCAAACCACTTCATTTGGTTGATACTCGTCACAGAATACAATGTTAGGCTACAGTCTGCAACTCGAGTTTAGCTTCGCTCAAGATATGAATATCCGCCTCATACACAAGTGAACACGTACGGAACCACGACTTGCCTCTCGTTCAGTAACGCTAGGACCTCGCAAAAAGCAAGACTTCGAGCGGTCTACGTGAGATACATGTAGTGTCGTGTATTTTGAATGCAATCACGTAAGTTTGGTTAGATTTTTGCTAGGTCCTAGCGTATTTCCTAGCGCTAGTGAATGCACGCTCAGTCTTAACTTTTTCCACTCGTGATCAGAGCCGGTAATATGGGAATAAAATACACAGAGGATAACACTGTTCTGAGCTGAGCTGTCTCAAACATGCAATATGAACTCAAGGTTTAGTTTCACTATTTCCACGTTGATGAATCTGTCTTAATATAACGCCAAATTTCAGTACGACGTATGACGTTACATAATGCATATATAACTAGACCTTCAGGTCAATATAGTTCAGTAGCAGCCCTTCATTGATACAAACTTGGTTGAAGGCACGACTTCACTTTTTATTAGACAGATCAATATATACTCGATCGTAGTCTCTATACAATCCCCTATCTCCAGGCGTGGAGTTACGAAGCAAAACAACAAGAGACATAAAGGACAAACAATCAAAATAGATACAAAACTTCAAGCAACTAGGTAGGTATACACAATTTTGTTTCCAAATCGGACATTCATCTTTTGTAACGAATTTGAAGGAGTCAACTAGGTTCCTTTGCTCCGCTATAACATTTCACCAGTATGGCATATTCAAACGATCAATCGGCGGAGTTCATTTTTAGACATACTAAAGCTCGGTGCCAGTGCTTTGACCTTTGGGGAATACTCGGTTCCAAGAAACACCCCTTTAACAATTGGTATCAATCTTACTTTGAAAGCCAGAACAACTGAACAGTTTTGTCCAATCCCACATGTACTTTCACTGCACTAAATCTCACAATGAAGTTTGGGCTGGTTGCCAAAGGGTAATGTTATTGTCAAACGCACGCGCTATGGAACTTTTGCGACACAAAAGCACTGTTTATTATGAATAGATCATGTACCCAGAGACCGACATCTTAGTGGCATAGGGAACTACTTCTTAGTTCCAAGTGTGCAATCTCAACGATTTCAGACTTATTTTGAATACTGTGAACGAGAGATGCGATGGAAACTATTTTCAAGACATCAATGCTTTTCAATATGACCTCGTAGTTTGAGAGGGTAAACGTAGTAGTCAAGTTTGTTTCAAAATTCGGTTAACCCGCAAATACCAAATACGTTGAAAAGCTAATATTACTATATCTACATGTAGTAGTGTGCACAGTGACGTCACACAGAAATCGACGAACTTTGAAGATAATTCGCATGCTTATAATTTGACGCACGGATGTATTTTGATACAGATAATCACAACTCGCCAATGTACATGTACATGTTTTGAGGAGCAGAAACACAAAGGAACCACAATGTCAACATAGATATAATGGTTTTCAGTATACTGGGTTTGTTAACCTTTTCAACCTTTTCAAGCAGTCTCACGAGGCAGCATGCACCTGTATTCATTAGCCAGTGCTAAGCTCCTACTGTTATATTACCGACTTCGTCTACGTTTTTATGCCCTGCAAACGTGCCAAAACTACGGTACGCTAGGGGAAAACTGAAAAGGATATCTGCTGTCTACACAGTAACGTCCAGAAATTCGGCGATGTCCGGGAATTTTTTTAATGAATGGCCCTTTCTATACTCAAACGCATAGACCCTAGTACTAAGCAAAACTAGAACTTGAAGTATAAACTAAATTCAATTTAATTAAAATCAGTATAAAATCCAAACAAAATATTTATAGTGAATGCCAGGGGCCGTTGAACCGTCGGCCCTTCTCTCTCCTACGTTACTGCGGCTACAATGTATGTCACACCGGCTATACGATAACCTACTATACAGTTTTGTACATGTATACGCTACATGTACGTTAAAAACGATAACGGTGGTGTACTGATCCTACGTGCAGCGTGTGCGTGCCACCTACTGCCCCTAATAACGAATATTTGATTAGCGAGAATACAGCATCTGAATAAAATGCGAAATAGATTTAGGGAACCTGGTTGAATTCCTACTATGACTGCTTCATGCTGCCGGGCACAGGGTATCAACATCTTCGAACATTCATAACAAGTGACGCTCATTTATACAAGGCACAGGGTATTAACACCTCTGAACATTCATAGCCTGGGACGCTCATTTATACCAGAAGGTTAACTGATGAGGAATCTCGAACTACGATGCACCGATATTCTTGTTTTCTGCAACATCATTCAAGTAATAATGGCGATTTAAAGCTATATAATATTTTTACCTTGGCTCGGTTTTTCTAAACTTTGGACCCCAAACTTCTTAATAGTGTACAGATGATGATAGATAAATAAATATATATATATATATATATATATATATATATATATGTATATATATATATTACAATGTGTATAAACACATGTTACTTTACGTTAATATTTATGCACGTTTGCTTTTAAGCCCTTACATCATTCGTGTAAGAAAACACGCGGATACTTCAGTGAAGAATATATCCGACCACAAAATACATGTATCCCACCAATTACATGTACATGTGCGTTTCACACCTCTACAGTCAGTACTGCAGCCAGATCAAAACCTTTTGTGCATTAATTGAAATGTACGATCTAAAACAGTTTCTAAAATTATTTTAATAGAAGACTCGTGCCACCTACTTTGATGCACCGATGTATTCTCCTGCAGATCATCTTAACTCACCAATGCAAACTTATTACGTGTAAATGTTTGGCTGGATTAGAAAACACAAGGGACCACTAAGTACACAACGTTAACATGGCTATGAAAACTTGCTTAACAACCTTTGCCTAAGTTTCAAGTTGTGTAACAAAAAGTGGCACAAGATATATGCACTAAAGCTACTGGTTTCGATCTTCTTATCGGTAACGAAGATAGTTGTATAGACTAACAGGTTAACTGCAGTCGGTTGTAATGTAGGTATCCAAGGTCAAATAAACAAACAGTTAAAAAAGTACACACAGGTGAGATAATGAAATGATTCCCACCTTTTCCTTTTCTTCACCACTCAGGTAAAATCCCTGCCCAAAATCCTTATTTGCTGCCATCTTGTATCAAGGTACCTTTGGGACTGTGCAAAGTTTCGTGACGCGGCCGGTTTTCCAGGTTTCAATTTGTCATTGTAAAAACCTAATGACGTCACAATGCGTTACAATAGCGGAGTTGCAACCGAATCGATTTAACGATTGCGCATGTCCGGAAAATAGGATGCGCAAAAGCTATTGGTATTGATTAGGGTAAATGGAATGGCCGATTGGTTTGCATGACGTGTGATTTGTGTGCATTAAACTACGCTGCTGCATGTAATTCTGCCGGTATTCGCCCTAATAAGCGCCCATGCCCCAACAAGTACCCCAACGCATTTTCAGACTTGGCTAAAGTAAGCGCCGAGCCCATGAACTACGTGCGAATAATGCCCTTACCTACAGTTCTAACGTCTCCAATTTATCAATTGAAAGATCCGACAGTCCTGAATTTGTAGTCCACGAGCCTCACCGTTATGTTCGTTTACACTTCAAACTTACGCCGCGATTCAAAAAGAACGCAGAAGTTTTGCTGCTCTTGCGAGGGATGTGCCCCACTACGCGGGTCTGGATTTTGAAAAGAGACGAAGCGTACTTGTCAGCGGGATTGCATAATTTCTTTCCGGTACAGAATCTCCGGCCTCAACACGAATCCAAACTTCTTTGTACACGTGAAAACCGTGAATCGAAGACTAATAAAAACTCGACCAGTGTTGGCATGCAGCCAAGAAGCGCGCTGCATAAGCATCAGCAAGGAATAAATATTGGCACTAATTTCCAAAACTTTTTAATACCGTAAAAAACTTTTGCATTGATTTTATTATAAATTATTTAACTAATCATAATTGGTGTTTTTAAAGTAAAAATGACCCACTGATAGTGAATACGTTCGCACCTTTACACCCCAAATCTTCCGGAAATAGCTGTTACACTACGGTTACGCATCCACCCACTCGGCGACTCAATGAGTGACATATCGGTCTCACCGAAAAAAATTTCGAACGTTTTTTAGCAGATGAGGCCAGCACGTGCTAAGCTGAATATTAAAACACGCTCTGCTTGACTGCTTGACTTATTTTCTTTAGATACAATACACGCCTAGATCACTACATCGCATTTACTCTGGCCAAGGAACTCGGATGACAAGCACACGCACGTTTACTCTCACACACACGCATACAAACTTCAAAACAAACATCACGTGACAACCACATGTTTTTTCCTCCAGAGATTTTTCTCGTGTTGCGGGCTTCAATCTAGCGTAGATTCGGACTTAATCTGCAGTTAATCCAGACTCCACAATAAATATTAGAGACGCTATTTGGAAACCTTGAGGAGGATTTCAGGTAATTTGTTGAGTCGAAGATGTAGTCTTATTGAATAATTAAAGCCCTTTAGACGATTGCGAGACCGGCAGCTACGCATTTGTCGGCAAGATTTCGCCCTGGGACTTCAACTCAATTTTATGAAAAATTATCGTAATTTAACAACGAATTTTGATAGCAATGCACCACAATTTTGTAGAAAGTAAATAATAATATTCTGCAAGCGCGCGTTATAGTGTGCATACGTTAAGTGAGTTGACCCAGAACAGGTGATTGTGCAGAGGCATTATCCTCAAAAGTGATCATGTTGGCTTGGTTATAGTCAAGCGAAAACAAGTTGTTTTTTTCACTACCAACCGCCGTGGAGTATTTTTTACTGTTTCTTTGAAGGGAGATATCGTTGGGCAGTTTCCAAGATACGTTTTCTTGCCGCCCTCAAAATGAGCGCTGCAGTTTATGCTACGAAGTCGGAAAAAAATCACGAAGTCGGCCTTTGCTGCCAGCTCTACCGATGTCTCTGACCCATGTTAAACTCAGTTCTTGATCCTTGGGAAACAGGTAGTAACTAATTTTTTATCCCGATAACTGGTATTATAGCATGCCAGGCACACTACACGTATAACCTCCCTGTGGCCGGTTCGTCCCCACGCTTGTCGACGTACTTGTTTACCGGCTTAACCACAAAGCAACATTCTGTCCCATTTCCAATATGGCGGCGTTGCAACTCCGCTATTGGAGTGTCGTATTTCACGACCTATGAACCACGTTAATGAGTGTATACGAGATGANTCCGGCCCTTGTTACAATCAAATCATCAAATACAATAATGGTAAGTGTTAAACACTAGAAGTAAACCGAATTCTTCTTCGCTTGAATGCGAAATGAACATATTTACATGTTGACCATATAAGATCTTTTTCCTCCATAGTCACGAGTCTGTTGAATTTTGTAACATTGGGATTGTTGTATCTCCATGCAGGCAAATATCGTTTCCTAAGGTCATGGTAGAGTGGGCATTCGATAACAAAATGATATTCTGACTCGACATATGTCCTAACACAGAGAGGGCATAACCTTTCTGTTCTGCTATGTTTCAAGTGTCTACCCTTTTCAATCATTAGTGCATGCGCTGAACATCTTAATCTTACAATATCAGATCTTAACATTCACATTGTCAATTACATCTAAATAGTTTTCAAATCATGTATTATTTAACTTAAAAGTTCTGTAAGTTTCCAGCTTAATCGAATTGTTCAAATTATCTTGCCCCTTTTGCTGATCAGTATCTTTGCATCTTTGTTTAAAAAGTAATATGGAGCTTGTCTCGGAACATACACCCTGATCATACCATGCTTCTCCAAAACGAAACTGAAATAGCAATTTCTTAAAATCATTAAAACAGCACGGTTTATTAACATTTTCCGTTATATTGTACTGCCATTCATAGCAATGGTATGTAATTTTTGACTCGTCCGTTTTTGATATTTCATAATTCTAGGAAGTCGGTATGCAATCAAGGAGTAACGACCCATCTCACCTCTAACAGTCGCTGAAATTGCCGTAAGAGGGGGTCGAGAAATGTCGAGTGCTTCAGCCAGGGTGTTTATACACGCAGACAAAAAATGTAATTTATAAATTCCCTGTGCTCATGGCTAGCTCTCAGATTACAGATTCTCCCATGATACCACAATCCAAATCTTAATTGCATGCGCGCACATAGGGGGGAAGCTCGAAGGAGCCCCCATTAGGCGAAGTGGGCAAAAAGCTCCAACCCCGAGAGACAAAAAGTATGAGAAAATGGGACACAAGTCCACTAAATAAGCCAAATGCGCAATTCACAGTGGTGCTCCGCTTTTTTGTAGTCCGCCAGCTCTGTTGTTAGCACAAGGTCCACAACGCCGGGAATTTGGCCCCGCAAATTGAAGGCTGGGTATGCTCATGAATTGTCACCGAGGTTCTTGTCACCAATCCCCGTTTATTTGCAATATTGTAGTCCTTTTCATACACGACCAGACTTTTCTGTTTTGGAGACAAACCCACAGAAAATTTTACGAAAAAGGATCACGCGTAAGGGAAATTTTGGGGACTATTTTTGAGATGCTTAATTAGCCCAAGAAAAGATTGGCACTCATAACAAATCTCACATTAATGAACAGGAATTCGCTGTAATGTTACGCGTATGGGACCTTTTTTGGAATATTTTTGAGATTTACTTAATTAGCCCATGAACAGATTGGCGCTAACAACAGATGTCCCACAAAACGCGTATTAGTTGTAATGTTGACGGCACATTCGGTAAATACTTCAGTATTGTTGATCAGGCTGAAACAACTAATGGCGTATCCGTGAGGTCAATACATAATTGGTTCAAGACTGGTTCAAACTAACAGTTCGCCCACAGCAAGTTGTCACTGGTCTGATATCTTTCTACGATGCAGTGCCTCAGCCATTCTACTGATAATCTATGATCAACACTCATTGGGATGCTGTACATGTACCTACATAACTTATTTCACTCAGACACTGTTTTGGCCTTGTTATAGGTGTTTTATAGTGATGTTGTATTCAAAGGTCACTCAAACACTGTTTTGGCCTTGTTAGGTCATTAGAATGATGCTGTATAAAAAGGTCACACTTACACTGTGTTGGTGTTCTTAGATATAGCCTCATTTGAAGAGGATGATGTTGAACACATCTACTCGTGTCAAGGCCTTTAGAACATCTCAGTTGAATCATGATAGACCCAGTTATTGTGCGCGTGTACACTGTATCAATTCTTTGAATCTTATTTTTATTTGTCTAATCTGTTGAAACAGTAAATTTCCTTATTTATGCCCATCCTGATTTGACCACGACTTGAGCTCTTTGGGTTCTACCATGTTGGGGCTGTCATAAGGACTCACGTGCATGCGCGCACCCAGCCTTCAAAATGGGGGGGGCTCGAATTCCTGACGTTATGAACCTTTTGTTAACAAGAGAGCGGGCAGACCTTTATGCCCACTTNCACTTCGCCAAATGGGGGGGGGCTCGAACCCCCCCCCTTTGAGTGCGCGCATGACGTGGTGCTTACTCGAATGAGTTTCATTTTAGCGGCTATTTCCAATTGTGTAGGTGAAGTAAATTAACAAAGTGGATGATTATCATCACCGGTATTTCACCATTAGTATTTTTGTCGGGCTCTTAAGTTTTTCGTGGCTAGGGATTGTCACATCTGTAATGTAGACGTGTTTCATTGAACTTCCATGGTTGTGGCGTTATTTATACCTGACCAAACTTTAAAAAAGAAGCCCGCGTTTAGAACAGGAGCTGCATTAGGTGCAATTTGTGTAGACGTTTCATGCGCGCACCCAGCCTCTAATATAGGGGGCGGGCTCGAATCTCTGGCAAAGTGGACCTTTTGCTAACAAAAAAGCGTGAGAACTAAAATAAAAAACGGGGTACTGCCGTGCTGTGGACTTTCGTCTCTTTCTCTTGGACTTTTCCCCTGGGTGCGCGCATGCGTTTGTCTACGTTGCTAGTATTTATAAAGGTGGGCTTGTCTGTAGCCAACTACGGTAAATTCATAAAAGGTTACGTGCACTGCAACTCAAGTTCATTACAAATTAAAAATCCAAACTTTCAAAACGCTTGATCTGAGTTGACATCTCACATCAAAATTATGAAAATGCCACATAAAAGTATGAAATTGAAAAGTAGCACACGTCAGCTTCACGTACCTACCACGCCCTTTATCTTGCTTGCTACCTCTTAGGGTTCATTTCCCTTGCTTCCGAGGTTTTTCGTTATTCTGGACAGTGATTGAGGTTATATAGCTTTAGCATATTTCACGGGGAAATAATATAATGACTTTACGGTTGCATTTGAACGGTGAAATTTTCCAGGAAAATTTGAGATGGCGAACTGGAACGAGGATCTTGAATCCATGCTTTCATCAAAATGCATTTATGTGCTTAAAGATAATTTGAATTTGAATTATGTTAAAGTCATCTTTTCCAAACAGCTTATGACACGATTTTATATGCGTGTGCAGTTGTTTGACAATGGCGATTTTTCAAATGGAAGGTGGTGGTTTCAATATTTTTCTCAAATGAGTTTGTCTAAATTTCAAACGGCTATTTGTAGGTTGATTCGATTTTATTTCCTTTCAATAGTTGAACAAAACTTTATAAACCGATGTCAAGACCTGAGTTGCCAGTGGTGAACGAACAGCGAACAGTAAAATGTTTGTTTGGCCAAAGTTCACCCGTTAAGTCATAAAATGGTAATTGCCGACCAAGGACACGCTTAATCCGAATTGGTCGTCTACGCTAAGCGACCACTTAGCCGACCCAAGTGCCGACAACAGAGGCGACTCAGTAGACGGCTCCTAGCCGACCGTTGTTGGTCGGCTGCTGGTCGGCTAGACGACCGGTCGACGGCCGGTCGTCGACCAATTTCCGACCGGTCGGCCAAAAATTCGTGATGTGTGCTGTACATGACTAAATTCGCCTTCTGTCACAAAAGTATTTTTCTCTTGATCAGACCTCTTACATTTTTAAATGCAATATCAATGTCAAAATGAAGTAAAGTTCGACATAACTGACAATTTGTTATTGCCTGAGATAAGCTCCGCATGCTGTCTTATCACGGTGTGGCATTTTCTGTACCGGGTATGGCCTCGAGGAATCACAATTGTCGGTTCTTTGTAAACTCAGATATCTCATTTGAGTAATGACTAAAGTAAGAACACATCTATAACGGTAAGTTACTTAAATTAAAATTACTTCTGTGACAAAACGTGAATATATAGTACGGTACTACCGCTTTTATGTAACAACACTCGCCAAAACTAATCACTGTGGTGTAAAATGCGCTTTGTACTTTTTATTATCATTCTTATTCTTCATAACATCTATACCACACACATACATTACGTCATTTCAATAGTGAACATTCCAACGTCTTCAGATATCCATAACAGCTCAGGATAAAAAATATAGGTAAATTGTTGAATGGATGAATATTTTTAAAGCATATTGCCTAAAAAGCACCCATTCTCGGCGACGCTTACAATACTCTTACAATTTAACAAATTAATTAACGACAACATGGGGAACACGAAATAATCTCTGTATATTATTGTAGCAATTGAACAACAATTACTTAATCAGAACATCGAAAGAAATATTGAAGGAGCTATGAGACATGCCACTCAAATAAAAGCAACAGGATTTAGGAAACAGTAGAGCATCCAATTAACTATGACTCAACGTTCACTAAATGGAATGATTAATGGCTTCTATGAGGTAATAATGTTCATGAGACGTAAATATATAATTTCATCTCGCAACCAGATATTTTTCGCGGTGAAACACTGGTTGTGCTTATATTTTGATTAGAAATCGCTTGCTTTTATTATTTCTTAAGTTTTGTTGTAGGTGCTAAAGGAAGACATTTACAACGTGATTGCATTTTTTTGAAATAACAGGACGTAGTCAACGTGGAGGAATTAGCCATACTAGATAATACAGGTTGACAAATATTATTGATATCACTAAATGAGTTAAGGATAACGATGTTTTATCCGATCACCACTTAATATCAAATGAGCATTTTAAGAACTATTATTTTAAATACATATCAGATGTCAATTTGACTGTTTAAACATTGCCTTTGTTCATTAGTACATAACAAATACCGTATGTGACAGCTACAATATTGTCAGCTATAAATAAATAACTGACTAGTCTTCAGAAATTAAGTGTCGCTAATGAAAGAGTCAGGAAAATATGAACTTTACTACATTGTATCTCATAACGCTTTGAAATGACATTTGCATCCCTACATTCATTGTAGAGCTCATGCTTTCGTCGCTCAAAGAACTGCCGTAGTTTTTGGAATGCACATTTCAACTAACAAACGGCTGAAGACCTTCAACAGCGCTTTGTTAACTATGCCAAAAATTGACAAGTTGTCACTCCCCGTCTCGCGTCTGGTAAGACAACAGGCTTTCCTGTCCATGTCATATCGTCATAGGACAATCCATATCAAAGATACGGAAAATCCCCAAACTGAACAACATTTGACTTCATGAATTCGTTATCTTAATTTAAGGCAAACGTTGAAACAATACTTGTGTTGATCTGAGGTTAGCATGAGCACCAGGTGATGTAGCATCAACTCTGTGTTACAACCAACCGACATAACAAGACAATGAAGTTTACGTTGCAGTTTGCGAATTATTTTGTTACATGTTTCAGCAATAATAGGTACAAATCTTCAATGAGACGATCTACTGTAAGGCCTTCTGTGAAGAGAGTACGGAAAGTGGCAAATCTTCCTCAATACATTCGTTTTAAGGAATGAAAGTGATCTTTCGATGTGTACATACCGTTAAACATGTCTGAAGAGCCCATTACTGATAGGTCTAAAGTGGATGAATGTGCACATAATAACAATAATAGTAATAGAACGTAAAACAAAATGTTGAGAACGAATTTAAATACTCACGAGAGGAGTTTTTCTTTGAATAGCAGTTTTAAGAGGTGATGGCGGCATAAATAATGTGGGCATACTACCCTCTACAATTCTCTTGGTAAAACTGACATCTTAAATAAAGCAAAGCAAGCACTGACTTAATTTCTTAAAATGTTAAACATCGTGGAATTGACCATAGAACTAATTAACATTGAATTATCAAAAACAGGCATGCATCCACGACACTACACAAAACCATTAGCATTTTAAAAAATGTTTTACTAGGCTGACATCGCAATGTCTCGCTCCATTAACTTGGAATATAGCGGGGGATGACACAAACATGAAAAACACAGCAATGATGCCATATAGTGGAAAATCCACATAGTAAGTTCCTTTCACGCAAGGATGTTCCGAAGGAAAGTACTATTATCACGTGTCTCACTTGTAACGCGATGGTACACGAGTTCTTGTGTGACTTTTCGCAAGGTTGCGTTAGCAGAACCTATCCAATACTTCAGATGGACCATGCTTAGTATCCGTTACGCACGGGACCTTTTTGTTACATTAGGAGTAGGGTTGGTTCATATTATGGTGCAGGACTTTACAAAACCGGTGGAAGATATATGGTTTTGTCATCAATGTACGTTTGAAAGACGTGAGGTTGGAAATACTTTTGAAATAGTAGGAATTAAGGTAGATTTAAAAAATAAAACATTTGTCTGCTTAAAAAATGTAACATTGAAGCATAAAAACAACCTACATACCATTTTGATATCCCTGTTCCATGTTTGCAAAGAAGTTGAAACTCGAGTTAGTTGTCGGTATTTTCATAGACTGCAGCGTACTTGGCTAAGATGGTAAAGGTTTTGTGCGGCATACAGTCGACATTAATAGTTGAGTATGTAACCTGCTGTTGAATTGCGAGATAGATTTTGACAGGTCCAGTTGATTTTTTCTGAAGTATTAATGTAATCTTTATTTATGTTAAAGGTTTTACTAGCGTCCTATTTATTTGTACACTATTCAGTGTGAAGTAGTTGAAATCGCTGATCCAAATCCTGGCCAAATGTACGCATTATGCTGAGAGCAACCGTCTGATCAGGGTCACCGAAGAGTAATTTGGTTAATTCGCTCACTTGACTATGGCTGAAGGTCCTCGTAAGGACAAGAGTTCACCAGTCACTACCATTGGAAGAAATTTAGCGCACATTTTTCGTCAAAAAGTTTACCAGATAGTTTTCATCAAAACGGAGAAAAGAAAAATGGATTTGTGAAGACAGGATTAAGTAGTAGGCCTACCAGAGCCTCTTAAAAAACACCCATCTTCGAAGTGACGTGAACAAATGTACAAATTCTTTTTGGAGTAACAACTTCCATTCACGTTCACACGAGACGTTAACTTTTCCTCCCACAGCGGATTTTGGTGTCTCCGTACGCTATGAAAGCTTACATGTATCCCTGATTTCGCGTGTGTGGCGGAACAACCGGCCACACAGCAGCCGACCATGATTAGCAGACGACGTACTTGCCGGAAATGGCACCAGAAAATTTAGCCAGGTGTCGCCAGTGAATAATGACGTAAGAGCTTGTGCGTAAGCTCATAGATTTCGTCCATTGAAAGTATACGGAGTTGGCGGTCCACGTACTATAGTCTATGGTTGCGTAAAAGTTATACGCGTATACATGTAGCTAAAATGACGTCTCATTCTCAGGCGTCACATTGTTATTGTTGAAAAATGCACCTGACGACACTCAACAATCAAACTTATCCAGCGGATAATTTTGAAGTTTTATGCAACCCCGCTCTCAGCCACCTGTCGTCATTTTTGCGGCACTCTACATACAGTATCTGTCTTGTGGACATTCTGAGCTAATTGTCGACATTTCAACAGCCAATATCGGCTAGCATGTCACGTGATTTGAAAAAAGTAGTTAATGTTCACCAAACCGAGGCTCCTGCGTGTTGCAATGACCTTTTCCAATTCTTCCTCTTATTCTTTCTGCAAATTCATTTGATGTCTATAGTTGAGAAACGTTTACATGGTGTCAGTTGACACGGTCTAAAGTATGTTTGATTTGTATGTCGTGCAGCATTCATTTTGCCTTTGCAAAGAACTGGTAGCCTGTAATCTGTGGCGTCAATAATTATTATGTTATTTAATTGGTACTTTCCCAAAAATTGCTGTTCATTGTTTAAAACCACACTCCTGTGAGACCTTATTCCAGGGCCTCCCAAAACATCATACGCGTACATATAGTTAATCCATGAAATCAAAGTGTTGTCCACAATACTTTAAAATACAGAGAAAGGACGTTTCATCGAAACCATGAACAGGCAATGGTGGATGCTATATACATTTGGAGAAATAAATTCAAAGTGTTTACATGACATCAGCGTGAAAGTTGAATCCGGAAAAAGTGATTGGATAGTTTACGTTCTTTGCCATCAGTTGTGCATTTAATTTTCAAAATTTGAAAGAAAATGTGTGAGTACATGGCAACAGCAATGGCACCACCTTCACCCTCAGAGCTGAATCAGTCTCCGCACCTTTGTCTTGTCTCACTTGTTCAAGCCTTTACGCTTAAAAACTCGAGGGTACTGGTTTGCTTTTTAGTCTTAGTTCCCTTCCGTCTGAGTGGATCAAATCCTCCAGGTAGAGGTGGGCACTACATGTTTTGATGCGAGAGTTTACGATGAACAACCCGAATTTCTTCTCATCTTTGTGATCCTTGGTAAAATGAGGGTTTTGACGAATCTTCACATTTCGACGAAATTTCGAATACACAGCATCAAGAAAAATGCGGATTCTAAGGTCCGGATGTACACAGTAACAACTGGTCATTTGCCTTGAGTTTTGCAGGTAAATTGTAGGGTAGTATACATGTACATCCGAAGGAATCAAATTATTCAGATGGTTCGAGTTACTTTTGAAAAATGGAGGCATTGTCTCTTAAAATCACAAACCTGTGGCTGTCCTTTAAAAAGGGATTTCACAAACATATAAATAGCTGTAAAGAGACGTTACCACTTCAATAATAGTCTACCCCACGGACAAAAGAATTAAACAAACATGTCACTCAAACTGTTAGACGACTAACGGTGTGGAATGCTTTTGACACAAAGAAGGACTATTCAAGTTTAACCTAAGAAGGCAAGCTACAGTTGTATGCACAACTTTATAAAAGGGAATACTTACTGTATAATATGGCTTAACTGGAGAGAAATGCAACATTACTCACTCTGTACATCAAATGGTAGCCTAGGGGAATCCTGTAAAATATTCAAATTTAATGACGTGTAAATTTCGCTTCTCAAACACAACGTAAACGTTTTCTGATGCTACATTCAATGCAGTTAGGACTGAAATCTGTCTGAATCGAACAAGAAGCAAGCGAATCCTTCATGGTAAGCCCAACACCCGACACACGATTGTTTGAAATGTGCAAAACAAAGTGTGGCCCCCGACCGAATTGCATGTTCCACACTGACAATCTTGTACAGCGCACCATGACAATGATATTTCTGTGCCAATTTCACGTCTCTTAAGGAGATTTGAACACCTATAATTTATGTATATATATATGATAACTGCTAATGAACCTGTAAATCATTTACAAAACATCCGCGGAGAAAATGACCAGGAGGTCTCAGGTCTAAACAAAGAAATGTAAGAAAACTCAGGCAGTGGGAACGAACTTAAATTTCTGCATAGAAAGTGGACCAGTTCTTCATACTTTGATGAAAACACGACGAGGCCTATTTCACCACGATCTGCCCTCTTGCTCCAACATTTCATCGTCTACCGTGGGCAATTTGTTTTATTTCCAGCTTGGGTCAGCAAAGGAAAGGCACTGCATGGTTGCGAAAACTATCCGTGGATGTATATGTAGAGGCAGCTCTCCGTCTGGAACAAACCAAACAAATATTTCTAAGTCCTATTGAATCAAAAGGTTCAAAGAAACTTTTTTAAAATTTTTTTAATGTTTATTTCGAAATCTTCAGATTTCAATGGATATACATAACACAGAAAGCGCCAAGAGGCATTAGATCTGGGTAAAAAAATACGAAAAAGTCTATATACAATTATTATATACGAATACATAAAAAATAAAAAACTGATGTTAAGAATACAATGATATGTGACAACGAATGAAAATAATTCATTTTCATACATATTAATAAAAGTCTATCCACTCACACAGAGAGATTTAATGTTATAAAGAAATTCTGATACTATTTCAAATAAAACCTTATTTTCGTTTGAGTTAAGTTCTTGACATCCATATAGAAAGAAATTAATTTTGTTGTACAATTGCGGAATTTCAGAATACTTTTATAAACATTGGGGTATTGTTCGAGTGCCTGGAAGAGCTGTACCCTCTCCTCCTTGCATACTTCACAAGCAAAGAAAACATGAGGATATGTCTTGGTATTTCCACAGGAACACAGAGGCAAAATATTATTAAAATTATGTCTAAATTTCTCGTTGTTTAGGAATAGACCACATCTTGATCTGTATAGGGTTATTTCATGGTTGCAGGGAAGTTGGAATGATGTCAATGGGACTGGCAAATCTGGAGTAGTGGTATGCATTTTTTATTCTTGAGAGTGACGATTGAAGTGCTTTCTTTTATTTTGAATGGTAAGGAATTCCAGATGTCAATACAAGTTAATATCGTTGAGGTTCAAAGAAACTGTTACGTTAAGGTAGGCTTGCTATCATCCAGGTTATTACTGGACACTGCAACCTACAGTGTAACAAGCCACGACATGTTCATGTTGTCCCAAATGAGCGTGGAAGCCGAGAATCAACATCTGGTAAAGATTTGCCTTGCCAGTGTAAGACACCGTAAACTACTGATTTAATTGTAATCCGTTGCACACGGAAGCCAAAGGAATGTTTGCAATAAGCTAATGGCCAAGACTGGGCAACTATGGAACATGCCTAGTGATGTCCAGGTCACAACTTTAAATCATACAAACAATTTCTTCACGGAAATTGGCGATGGATGGCCTACCGCAGAACACAAGAATGAGGTGGTTTGTTATACGGACGGCTCTAAACTGGAAAATGGCCAGACAGGTGCTGGGGTCTACTTTCCAAGCCTTCCTGTTGCAGATGCAGAAAACTGGGTATCGTTGGGCAATCTTGCCACGGTGTTTCAGGCTGAGATCACTGCAATTAATAGAGCTGCTCAATTGGCACAACAATATAACACTGAACTTGGCAATCGGCCAATTATCATCTTTTCAGATAGCCAGGCAGCAATAAAAGCCCTAAAGAAACTAAGGGTCAACTCTCGTTGTGTTAATGCTTGTATTAATGAGCTTAACAAGCTTGCAATTGAAAGAACCGTCAATATACGCTGGGTCAGGGCCCATGTGGGAATTGATGGCAATGAGAATGCAGACAGACTCGCAAAGATAGGAGCAAGCGTTCTGCATTTTGTGCCTGAACCTGCTATCCCGGTATCTTACGGATGTTGCAGGATGAGTATACGCAACTGGGTACATACCCAGTCAGCAGCCCAGTGGGCATCACTTAACTCCTGCCGAGAAACCAAGGAGAATTTTCCCAACGTGATCGAACCAAAAGGTTCAAAAAGCCTTCTGAGTCTAGATAGATTGGGTATAAGACACGTCATTCAAATTTTGACGGGCCACTGCAACCTAGCCCGACACAGACACATTACTGGGCATATGAGGAGCCCTGTGTGTCCCGAGTGTGGTACTGACGTAGAATCTCCTAAACACCTGGTAGAGTCTTGCCCAGCTTTTTATAGGCTAAGGAGCAACCTACTGGATGGCATTGTTACATGCCTACAACATATAGTGCATGGCAACAAATGGAAACGTCTGTCCGTTTTCCTAAAGGAGACTGGCAGACTTGAAAACTTTCTTCACGAGGAGCCATAATTGGGGTCTCGTGCCTTTGCTCAGGTGTTTTGTGCAATGGGCCCAACCATGAGGCCTGCGCACGTCTGATGCACCGCAAATGACATCAGACCACCTGCACTGTTTTTTTTTTTAATGAAGTTAAAAATAATTTAAAATCTGCAAAATTAATGAGACTGCACTTAGCCGACGAAAAAAACCAGCAGCACTGAGAATTCAACCCGCTGAGCCGAGGATGTGACTCGTGAGTCGTTTTCCAAGAAAATCGATGACTTATGTTGACAACACTTGACTTACATGTACCCTCAACATTATGCACGAACAAAATGTAAGAGCCGTGAAAAAAATCACATGAACTGTATGACCGGTCTCACATACATGTAGCTCATCGAAATCTTTGGCAGCGGTTTCAGATTACTCTTCCAATGAACCCGGAATTGTCGCCTATAGGCAGCGTTAGCTACATGTACCAGGTTTTCAATTCACCCACAACGAGGCTAGACATGGGGCTTAAGTCCCGTATGCATTTCTGCCACGGCCAGATGTACTAAGCGACAGACAAACAGCAGTACGTAGCAGCGGTGTACATAAATAACACATTAACTACTACTTTACTTTGTTATGCACAGTGCCATTGCTCCTTGCTTACGGGCAGCACGTAAACATACTTTAGTGAAAACGAGCGTGATTCCCGATGGGTTCCAATCCTTCAAAGAGCGATCCTGAAATAATTCCATTGAACAAGGTGAGTTACAGCTGTATTTCCGCGGAAATAAGTTTTTAAGTTTTGGTGTTATCCAGATAGTGTACATATTTTTATATATTGAACCCATTACTGTATTTATTATTGTAACTTATGTGTATTATTGAATAATTTGAGACTACTAAGTATAGCAATTCTTTTTAATACGTTTATTTTCATATCTCAAATATAGTTGTGAAATTTTATTGTGATAATAGCTCCCCATCGGTCTAAAATTTTGGGGTGTTCTGGCAATGGATATTTCTTTTTAATTTTGAAATAATTTGCCACTTCTGCCTTTAATTGCTGAAAACGGATAGACGCTATTTATAGCGACATAAGTGAATATGGTACTTTGCAAGAACGAGAATAAGATTGATAATATAACTGTTACAATCCTGGAAGCCAAACATGACAGTTTGCGTATCTAATGCCGGAGGTTTGTTTATTTTGCTAGCAAATCGTAATGTTACTGCATCAAACATCGATTAGATCGAATATGAGTATACCCTCACCATGTATTAATTACACTGATTAGTTGCAATGACTAGCGTGATGAAAATGACTGCTAACATATTCTTAAATATCCCCTAACGCAAACTTGTCACCTCTGAGGTGTGTCGTTATGTCGGCTGCTTACTATATTACTTGTTTTCCCCTCACTCAACCCTATCCCGCATGAGATGCGTCGGCAGGTCGGAAGGAAACTGCACTAATCACCTTTGGGCCCACTTACTATGCTTGTAATTTTACATGTTACATTTGCTTCTCAAACATAATTATAATACGATCGATACCATGAGGAGGAGAAACGAACTACACTGTATTGTAGGTAAATGTAAACGAGTACTACTTTCTTTTTGTACATGTAATTATCTTGATTTTTTGCTTTCATGAAACTTGTATAAACTTTCGAATAATTTCATGTGGGTAAGATTCCTGACCAGTGTTATTTGCAACAACTGCAAGTGACGACATGGGACAATTTTTTAAGGTTTAGCATATTAGCAGGGTCTTGTCAAAGTTATTTTTTAAACACGAACTTCCAGGCCCGTAGCCTGCATTGGGCCGGGGGTGGTTCGAATTTCTAGAAAGGTGGACCTTTTGCAAGCATAAACACTCGAGTTCTTGGTAAGGCGCTTGACGCAGGTTAATAATGGGAAAGAGAAATCTGTATCCATGGCAACGATGGCTCTCAGCTCTATGTTACTGAGATATGACAGAATTTGTATTACCAGAAACGAGGATGTCGTGACGATTGCTCGCAAACAACAGGAATCAAATTCGGACGTAATGTGATCCTTAAATATAACCTATCGTTTTCGCCATACCGTGAATAATACCCTTACAAAGAAGTCACCCATTTCTAAAGAAAAGCAGAAAGTTTCACCGCCCTTCCTTGTTTCAACAGGATCAAAGAAATTGCGGTGCCCGTGTCGGATACGTTGTGTTGACCGCAAGACCCAATTAAGTGTTATTACCCGACCACACGCTGTCGTAATCATCACTGCCTGTACACAATGGCGAATTTTCAAATTGCATTCATCAATAATTTTCGTTAAAAATGAATACTACGGCGGTATTCAGCTGGAAAAAAACAAGCAAGTAAGGTTTTCGATTTTTAAAAATCGATGAACTTAAAAAGCTAAAATCTAGAAGCATTGGGTAAGATTGAAGATAAACGAGTGTGCGTATCGATACAATCGGGGGATTTACAAACGCTGATCAGAGTTATCAATACATCACATGGATTATTCTTTTAATATTCTTTCAATTTCGTTTAACCAGATTTTTGACTAGGAAACTATTGTATTTAACTTGTGCCCACTCTATATTTTTATGGCTGAAAAAAGCTAGACTTGTTATAAAGTTAGTGCAACCGAAATCGTCCAGAGATTCCAAATCTTCAGTTTGATTATCACCATTTACACTTTTGTATAAATTTTTGATTTGAGTTCTAAAAAAGATTAAACTTGACCAATGACATGGGGTTTTGTCCGCTGTGAAATGTTTAGTTTAGCTGCAATCTGGAAAGTTCAGGGATGGCTTCACAATTAACTAAACTAATTAAGTTTCGCTGGTTATCAAATCTACTACTGTTTCTGGTACTTCAAATTTAAAAATAAAATAAAAAATATATCAATCCGTTCCTGGTAAAAAAATACTAAAATAAAATAACATAAACCGGTATGAAACATTTAAGAGGCAGTCCATATACATGTAAAAACCAGTAGATTTTCAAAAATCAGTCTATACGTCAACATTTAAAACAACTTCATTTTTTATACATGGGTAGGTACCCTAACAAAAACCCAAATGCCAAATTTTGTGCACTCATTGACCCCTAATTTCGCCGCTGGAGCAAGATAACACAAATTGGCACAATTGGGCATATTAGCCGTCTCAAAAATCGCATGTTTTCAGCAACAAAAATGAGTAACATACAAAATAGATCAAAAGCTATGTTTTAGTGGCTGAAATAACAGTTTTGTGCTAGACAGGGGAGATAATCCACAGAACACTTTTTGGGGCTAATTTTAGTGGCCATTTTTGTGACCTTCTTACTGTCATAAAACACCTTGTAGCCTTATGCGGCGTTTTGAACATATACATGTAGTTTAAGAGTTAGTCTTGATGACTGAGCAATAAAAAATCTTACCTCAACTTTGCACTTTTGTGAAAATTGTCTTGCAAAACTGTCTATTTTCATAGTTTGGAAATGATGAGCAGAGTTTACAGACCACAAGAAGTCTGCTTTAAATAGTTATAGAAACCAAGTCTAAACGCTTTCAAATGAAAAAAGATGTTTTTCGGGTTTATTACGCGACTAATATCAAAACTGAACCCGATGACCTTTGCCCACTGAGGGAATCAGTTGAGGTTAAGCTTGAGGATATATAAAAATGTACGTGTAACCCTCTTGTATTCTTTCATTTCTTTTACATAATCAGCTTAATTTAAACACTCTGTAGAAATTTTAAATGGAAATAAATGCCTTTAACATTAAACGAGTAAGAATTGATATTTGTAATGACTGGTGTTGAGAGAAGCAAGTGCATTTTAAAAAGACAAAATGGCGGACGATGTCGATGGGCCTTCAAGTTCCTTTAGAGTTTACTCTGCAAAAAATCACAAAACCTTGGTGCTTTAGTGAGTTATGTCAAAGACATCACTGAACATTTGAGATATAGGAAACTACCTCACAAAGCAAGGCCTTTGCCAGAGTACGGACTCGTACTACCCAGAGTCGGTGAATTTCTGACTGAACAGGACCAGTCATGGAAGAGTCAGGTAATGCCGGATGTCACTACTCTGCTCCTCTCCTCCTGAAAGTAGCAGCCTTGTCAAATTCTACAGGCATTTCTGTTTCGAGATATGACTTTAGTGAGAGTCAGAGTGGAAAGGATCTCTGTGATCACAAGTTCCTTACACTCAAACAACATGCAAAGTACTTTGTAGCCGAAAGTAAAAATATCATAAAGTTTCTGGATTTGAAAGAAGCACTACTTTCCAGTGGCCGTGTGAAGGGATGTTATGTGTATGCATGTTTAGTCAATGCAAGTCTTTTCCAAACTACTCAGTTCCTGGTATAAGCACATTCCTAAATTCCCACTATTCCACCCAAGGAATTCGCGTGTGGAAAGCATTCCGTGTAGGTGACGGTAAGTTCTTACAAATACTGAGAAAATGGGAAACCTATTTCTCTAAAATACTTTAACATATCTAGACATGGCGGATTTTCAACACCAAGACTTAAGGTTGGCATTGTATCTAGTGAAGAGCCTCAACAAAAGTTCCCTTGAATCCAGAAAGGTTACTCGAATTTTGTTTGCTACAGACGCAGAACTAGGTCGGCATTTGGATGTGGGTAACCACACTGAACATTTACAGAAGGAAACCACGTATGACCACATCGCACGACAGTGGTCAGAAATGCTTTCAGATGCAAGAACCGGAGCGTCATTTGACGCAGCCCCAGAGTACTATTTGGATGAGACGAATGCTGAAGCAATAGGTTAGGCATTGAAAAAAGGTAAAAGGTCAACAAGATTTTCAGCAAAGGTTAAAAACTTTCCGACGAACATATTCGATGAAGGAGATAAGTCAGGTAAAAACGTTCATCCTCCGAAGTGCCAAAATGGAGAAAACATTACGAGAACCCACTGGGAAAGTGTTCACCTGTGATGTTAAGTGAATCGCATTTTGGTGNATCAACAGCAATAAGATAGAAACGTCTTGTGTAAAAGTCTGGTGTTGATCAGTGTTGTGCCAGCTGAGATATACGGACTCAAAGTTTGGCGAAATTGCAATGCCTTGTTAACCTCTGACCCCTCTATACTTTATGCCTGAAATTTTTAACTTAGCGGCAGAGTAAATGAGTATTGTTTAACATCTTTATAAAGTCGAAGACTTGCTTTATTTAAACATTACAAACAATTAATGATCTCGTGCGCCGATACTTTTTATTGTGCAGTGCAAATAAGGCATTTTCGGCGAGTTCATTGCATGGCATACCCCCAAAATAGAGGCTCCCTGATTTCTCCCACTTAAACAAGGTAAAATGAGATTGGACTTTACTGTTTTGTTTATCATCCCAAAGGTAACTAAAATGCATAGTATGGTTCAAATCGATGACATTGGGTTTATCACCCCTCTGGGCATTTTTGCCTGCTGTGAGCCGTACTTCACTCTTAAGTCACTTCAGAAAACAGACCAGTGGACTCTACTTTTCACTTATATATAATTATTTGTTTTTAATATAAACTAATAAAGAATCTTAACACGCTTGTACATGGCGGAAATATTCAATTGTCTTCACGATATGAAGGAGCATATCATGTCAATTCTGAGCACATTGATCCCAAGTTCCGGCTTCATGCGGAGAAAACGATCGTGCCCATGCATTTGACGAGTCAAACAGATTACTGCTATTATTATTTTGGTGAAGAATTACCCCGGGGATACTGTGAACTCAGTCGAAACGCATGTACTACGGGGAGGGGGCTACAAATAATTAAACTGCACTACGGATTGAGGACATTTTAGTCAAAACATTTCCTTGCAGTAAGGAATGGGTATGTCAGAATGGCGGCCTATTGAAATTTTCTGTACGCCAGTGCGGTGCAAAAATTTACGGAGTGACACAATACTTCACAAGATGCGTAGGCTATATTTAGGGCAAATTAACCATATACAGCTGTGACAAGTTTTAAGGAGTCCACAGCCATGTAAAGACGACTCTGGACATTGGGTCGCGTATATTCGTATTTACCAACCGTGGTTACTGTACATGTATGTCGTTGATGGGACTGGCTCTTAAGTCGTAAATAGAAAATGTACATGTAACCGTATCACAAGATGAGCTGAGGGAAGACGTTTGTATGAAAAACACGTGGAATTACAAAGTTAGTCGCAACCCAAATGAGAGAGATGACTGCTTGCAAAGATACTCTATAATATACTATAATGTCTTTGCAACTTGTCCGAAACGACAGGCAATCAAGACGTTACATGTATTTTTATTGATTAGCCCGGTGCCATACCATAGTTACCACAGGTACCGAAGGCGTGAAGAAAGCCTGAGGAAAGCGTGAACTAAACCGGAGGTAAGCGTGAGGACTACCCGGAGAGTAGGCGTGAGGCGACCGTGACTGATTTCTGTCATGTGTGCGTTCCGGTTGCGCTCCCGTCTGGCCAGGCGTGAGGGAACCCGGACGAAGTCTAAAAATTCAGTGGCTGTACTGTAGAAACATTGGGCAAGATTGAAGATAAACGAGTGTGCGTATCGATACAATCAGGGTATTTACAAACGCTGTTCAGAGTTATCAATATATCACATGGATTATTCTTTTAATATTCTTTCAATCTCGTTTAACCAGATTTTTGACTAGGAAGCTGCTGTATTTAACTTGTGTCCACTCTATACTTTTATGGCTGACAAAAAGCGAAATTAGTTATATAGTTAGTACAAACAAAATCGTCCAGAGATTCCAAATCTTCAGTTTGGCTGTCACCATTTTCACTTTTGTATACGTTTCTTGATTTGAGTTTTAATAAAGATTTTAAACTTGAACTATTAACACGTGTGGTTTTGTCCGCTGTGAAATGTTTAGTGTACCTGCAATCTGGAAAGTTCAGGGATGGGTTCACAATTAAGTAAACTAATTAAGTTTTGCTGGTTATCAAAACTACTACTGTTTCTCGTACTCCAAGTTTAAAAATAAAATAAAAAAATATCAACCCGTTCCTGATAAAAAGTACTAAAATAAAATAACATAAACCAGTATGAAACATTTAAAACCATCGTTCTTTTTGGAAGCTGTCTATGATCAAGATAAACATCAATAAAAATTTTTTAGTCATTTTGTAATATTCAAAATGTACCAAGTTAAAACTACTCTCTACGGTCGCAGGCTGTAACTTTGTGCAAATACCAGAGGACACTAATTTGGGTGTACTAACAACCATCATTCTTGAGACATTAGTGCTAGCTACTACTTTTCGACTTCATTAGCTCCAATCTACATCAATACAAAGGGCGAGCTGAATAGGTATCATAAAATTTGTCTGGGGCAAAGGGAATCTGAGTGGTGACCAATTTAAGCGAGAAATTCTCCACAGGGCGTTACGTGCAGCCAAACCTTCAAATCGGGCATTTTTAAATGAGTGATTACACCTCATCACATACTCCGATGGAAATATTAAGTCGAAGAATGACTTGATGTAATTTGTTATCGTATTTTTGTTAAAAGTTGCTTACATTGCTGGAAATGGGAACTGCCCACTATTCCGCCGGTTCACTGTTCCGAAGGTTCACCACTTCGAAGGTTCGCCACTCCGAAAGTTCACTTCTCCGAAAATGTCTAAAATTTCTGAATCAGCTGTAATTGCTGTACTTTTACATGCAAAAATAATCGACACATCGGTTATTAGATGCAACTATACCGACAACAATACACCCGGCTAATAAATCACTTTGTTTGGATTCCATGTGTATGTGAAATATTGTCCGCATGTCTTACGAATGCGAAAAAATGAGTACGGACTTGCATTTCTAAAAGAATATGAAGTAGGAAGGTTGTTGAATTATCGACCACGATACATTCAACTATATGTATTTCAAGTCAAGATCGCATCATCTCACAACGCGACAAAAAAGTTTGAGGCCGCTGCGCTTCGACCTCGCCCACCAGAACTACTCGCACGGCCGGATTGAAACGAAATGTAGTTAGTAAGCTACCCTTCTCGAAGTCTCATTCAGTTTTTTTATATTTAAAACCGCCGTGACGGTCGCTGGACCCGTGCTTCACATATCGTCCCTAATTGAGAATGAGTCTTTAGTTGGATTCAAGAATCAAGATTGCCAGTGATTGGAACTGAACTCTTTTGTAAACAATGTAAATAAACCTTTTCGGACTATCCAACTCTTGCACACCCTTTCAATGGTTACTAAATAGACACAAATACAATACCTTTTTCATTTTCAGTTCTGAATTATTATCAGAAAATCAGAGAAATGAAATGTTGCAGTTCTGGTTTCGGAATTCGGGGAGTGGTGAACCTTTGAAGGTAGCGAATCTTCGGAGAAGTGAACCTTCGGTCATGTACATGTAACCTTGGAAATATTTTCCATCAAAATTGTTGCTCGTATGAAATCTGTGACGCTGTTTACCATTGACATTGACTGACAAGAGAAGGCTTTCTTCATTAACCAATTTTAATTAGGTCTAGACTTGCCAAATAATGTGAACATGCGGGGATTTTTCAGCGCAAGGAAACGGGGTATCTAAATGTCTGATTTTTGAAAAACGACAGAGTAGTCAGTGTACTGTCGTTGTGTACTGAATTTAAAAGAACGGAAACGCACACACGTGTACACGCATGCATGTCAATCCACCAATCCACAATCAAAGTGGTCACTTGATGATCAAGATATTTGGCGATCACTTTAAATTCGAAATTTGAAAATGCCTGCACTTTATCCATGCTCAATGCTAGAAAATACACCAAAGTAGCAAATAACAAACCCATTTTCTGCTGTTGTGTTTCTTGGTCGATTTAAAAGGCATTAACACCGCACTACTTTTGTGGATCTCTCTCGATGCCATAAAGTTTGGGCTAGGCATTGGCATTTATTTCTAGACTTCCTCGCTACCCTGTGATGTAGAGACCACGCTCTTTCAATGCCGATGAATAACATAAAGCCTCCTCCACTCAACATCTACGCAGTCACCACTCGGGCCGGATACGACCCGATGATTATGTAAAGCGCTTTACATCAGAAGAAAATTCAAAATTACTGTTAACTTGGTTATGATTGTGGTTAGTAGAACCTGTAGTTACAACATTTATTTTGTCAATATAGTAAACCCTATCGTATTCTCATCGGATAGGCAAGGGCTGGACTTTTTCCTCGGAGGGGGTGTTCGATCGAACCCCCGAACCCTCCCTCCCCCTCGTGGCTACGGGCCTGTCCTATCCTTGGGCTGTTCAGCTAAACGCAAAGCATGGAGAAAAAAGTTCACTCACAGTAGGAGAGAAAATTGGTATTTGAGAACTTCTTTTCATTTCATATCAAATGCACCCATGCACTGTATAGTTGTGGATATGTACAAAAAATATTCTGTACCATTTTCAAATTTTAGTAGGTGTGTTGTATATTCATTTATTTTTTCTTTCGATTTCTAGTTTTAGGAACAAACTATTTCCTTGCATTATGACCTTCAGGTTTGTATACAACGTGAGAAGCAAGTGTGACCGTGTGTAGTTATTATTACGGCTTGTGTTGGTTCCCAAAGAAGTGCATGACGAATGTTTCGTCACAACTGTATAGTTTTCTGAGACTACCATCTTATACAATTTTCAGTGACCCTGAAATTTCCGTCCACATTTTGTTCATACATGTACATGTATCTATATCGTATTATTACTTCTGACTCTATAATTGCGCTCCTGTAGTTCAAAAGTCAAGTATTTGGAGACTGTTGTTGGATAAGCATCGCTCAGATGGTCATCCTTCAAAGTGAAACAAAATAAGAAAGAAGAGGTTTGTTAATTTAAACATAGCACCTAAGACCTCCAGCCTGACAACAGCATAAACAAACAAAACGAGGACTCTATACACATACATGTAGTTAATTGCTCACCTAAAGAACTCGACATTATCAAAAATATCTGGAATTACAGCCTCTCTAGCATAGACAATCTTCACACCGACACAACATTTGACTGGGCAGAAATACTAATGCTCATGAATATCATAGTCACTCTATAACACACTTGATAACAAAATCTCATCAACCGTGAAAACAATATTAACTGTGAAATAAATAAAAGAAATAGACTGTGCAGAATGGTCAGAAAACTAATCTTATAACTTATACACGTTTAAGTTTTACAACGAACATTGCAACAGTGTGGAATAACTTATTAAAAGGACAAGCCCAGGCCAAATGATGTCGTATGGATTTCGCAATCTTTAACTTGCGCGATTCATGCAACGGGCTTAAGCGCGCCGCATGGTTACCGCCTATGGGACGCTACCATTGCTTTCTTTTGTTGGATATAACAATACAGGTGGCACGGATATCTTACCTTCTAGGCACATCAACCTGTTGCCGATTTTTTTACCATCATCTTTATTACTGAACGATGGATACGCCTATATACCGACGTCAATGCGACGAGTTTGCGTCCTAGTTCCCCGTGGGCAGCCAGATTATAACATGAGAATTATCTCCAACATCAACAATGTATCCAAAACCTCGAAGGAATACTGGGATATACATGTAGTAAACACAATTTGAGGACAGGTAAATCAGTCATCATTCTCCAACAGTTTCATTCAAAGGAAGCCAACACTCAGGCGTTATCCAAAGCTAAAAAGTACGCCATTTCTGAAGTATTTCACTTCCAAGAGTTACATTTCACCACCAAAAAACTGTCCCGATTTCCCAAACAGAATACTGGAACACCTCTTTTTGACAAGCAACCCAACCATTCGGGGATTTAAAACTACACTGTAGGCTAAATATTGACGAGAACAAAGACAACGGTACCGGTCTATTAACTAATAAAATGATCAAGATAGTATCAAGAGAGCATATAGCTAATCTGACAACTTTATACAGCACAATACTTCAATATAGAAAATGTTCTACTGGCTGGAAACTCGGTTTATGATACCAATACACAAATAGAAGCCCAAAACAGACAATGCCAACTATCGCCCCATAACTCTTCTCAGCAGCACATGTTTGATCACCTCTCGTCACAAAACCTCACCTATTGTCACCAATTTGGATACATGCCTTGCACCCGCACTGTGTCGCAACTTACAGAAATTTTGCATTAAACCCACCTCCAGTTTTAGAGATCCGTATTTTTAGACATTGCGTCAGCATTTGATGCCGTTCCCCGATACTTATACATAAATTAAAATCTTATGGTTTCTCAGGCACTCCCCTCGATTAATGCCGAAATTATAAAGTCCAAATTGAGGGTGTCTCAGTTACCACCCTTGTCCGCCCCAGGTTACATACATGCAGGAGTACCACAGGGTTGCGCATTAGGCCGTTAGCTCTTTTTACTGTGCATCAAAGATCTCTCAGGACAAATTAATTCTAAAACGTTCTTACACTCTGACGACAATATAATTATCTACCCATTCTCAAACGAGTCTCCTCTTTACTCTTTTAAGTTACAAACTGGACTAAACAAACTGTCTTACTGGTCTCTCAAATAGAATATGAAATATCATACTGAAATAGTGTCAATCTTAACACTAATGACATAAGCTCAATTTTCAAACAAATCCGATGCCGGATCTACCACTCAGTGGGGAGGTTATTCTTAAAACACATAAACGTATTAGCTTGCTATGAACTAGCCTACATTTACTCCTTGCAGTTGCGAATTCGTTCAAAAAGTACATAAATTAAGGAATTCACTAAGAATCGTCTTCTCAACTCCATAATCTTGAAATTCTCTTCAAATCTTTTGTGCTTCCAAATCTACTGTTACATCGTCTACCAGTCAGCAAACGCATGTATTCTTCTTCATTTAAAATGATTACAATGCTTATTGAACTCCAAGTGGTTTCCAGTTACAAGTGTATTGATGTTGTGTTCACGCCAAAGTAATTGTGGATTATGGCTACTCAGACCCTGTCAGCCCAAGCCACGAAGTTCGCCATTACAGTCGACAAGCTACAAGGAAGCGTGACCATGTTTCACCAGCGTGTAACTCTTGAGATATTTAATAACACACTTTACTCTACCTTGTGCTATGAAGGAGAAATATGGGGCTTAGAAGAATACAACTAGTTAGAAAAGGAGCGTACTTTCATAGCGTGTGTTGGGTGTAGCTAATTCATGCTCAAACGACTCTGCACTGAGCGAATGTGGGCTGTTGCCGTTATCTAGTTTAATAGATAACGGCAACCACCCACATCCGCTTAAGAGTAGTGTTGCGTTTATCAAGTACTGGTTCGAACTTCTCAAAACACCTCCTCATCATAACTCGGGGCTTCCTATGAAAACTTGCATGACTTTTAGATCCAAATGGTAGGTATTTCTGACATAGCGAAGTTGCAGCTGAATTGGTTTAACGATAGCGCATGTCCTGTTATTAGTCAGCGCAAAGCCTGCTGGGATTGATAGAGGTACATGTATCAGGAGTGGACGACTGATCTGGGAGCAATATAGTCCTAGTAAATAAATAGTAAAACTGTTATTTGCGACATATTGTGAATGTGAGCGGCCAATTTTGCAACGAAAAGCAATACAAATGAAGCTAGAAAAAGCCGGAGCTCGTCGGCCGATTGATTAAAAACTGGCTCCAATTTCGAGTGAATATTATTCACGGACTTATTAGATCAACTTTTCTTTACCAATGCGCCCGTTTAACAGTACTTTTATCCAATGTTTTTCAATGTCGTTGTTTTACAACACGCAACTTGCATCCTAGCAGTAGGGCTCTCTTTCACTGTACGTGCTGCGCGCGCGAAAGGTTGATTTGGGGATCTGGGCCGGATTCAATCTTCACAAAACAGACCTGAATGCAAGATTTCCGTCTTACCAACTTCTTTTTCGTTTTAGTTTAGACTAGTTCCGCTCTACAACAAAATGAAAAAGGACGCAGCAGATACGGATTACAGAACAGAGAATCGGTGGTTAAATGTGCTATAATCACTTTTTTGTTAGTGGGGTGCGGAAAAACACTTGTTGGAAGGACCTACGCTGTTTTTGTCCGAGTGTTTATCATGTTTGGCACGGCAAATTTTAATCTTAAGTTTCAACACTGGAAATATGTTGCCGTTGCGGCGAGGTTGGCCTGGATCTAACGATATAATTGTAAATAAAAAGCCTCGGGGTCCTGTCACAGGGCTCAATATTACGTTTGCCGTGACGTCATTGGATCTGTTTGTGCACGTATTTTTGCCGATTCACATGGTGCTTCATCATTTGTGCATAATAATATTAGTTCAGCTTGTGAATGCATCTAAAGTTTCAAGTAGAGGTAGATTCGAGTCTTGTCCTTGATATACGTCGACGGAAGTACGTCACTGACGTTTCTTGAGGTAAACCTATTGTCGCCATGCTTCGCACATTTTACCAATGTGCAAGTCACTGTCAAGTTCGCTACTTATGCGCGCGACGATGTTTGGCGGCTTTACAGTTTGAAACTGAGTTGCAGATGTGTGCGTGAACATATTGTTCCCTTGTTTGCTTACCCACACATCAATGACGTCACAAATGTGATACAAGCCTTAATTGCCCAAATTTGCGTTTTTCCATGCTTACAGTGCAATTTCAAAATCGTTACAACTTCAGTTTTTAACTGCCAGGTCAGACGTCAACAAAAACAAGAGTAAACCCATAACTAAAATCGAATAGATGCCATTTGCAAATCAGAATGAGCCTAGCTGCTCTGACTTCAGTGCTTGATGTTATTTCTTTCAGGGGAAATATTGTAAGTCTCCAAGATAAGTTCCTTATATTCCAAAATCATGAGCGCTGCCTACTTCATGCCCCGAAGTACTAGAAACAAATTCTCTAAACCGCTCGCTGTTTTCAGTTATACCAATGTTTTGATCCATTTTTATGAAGTTTTTGATGCCCTGGAAATCGTTTGTATACCTAAACTGTTTTTATCTTGCTGTGTAATTCGCAAAAAGCGTAGGTTACTCTTGCCCGTTAAGAAAACTTTGAATGGTGTTTCTAATTTTTCAACAAACTTTTGAGGTTTTTCAAGGGTTTCAGAGCACTATTTTGTTTAAGAGAACTAGATAGGAAAGTCAGTTTTAGTACCTGTCAGTAGGTTAAATCCGGTATCGGGATCCTTTTACAAATGCAAGGACGTACTCATTTTTTCTGTGTTCGTATGGCATGTGGGCAATTTCGTATGCGCATGAAATCAATAGTGCCCGGACGTTGTTTTGTGTGTAGGTGCACACCTCAGTCCATCTAATAACCGAAGTATCGTTCACTTTTGCATGCAAAAGTATAAAAATTACACCCGAGTGCGAAATTTTTGATATTTTCGGAGTTGTGAACCTTCGTATTGAAACATCAGAATAGCGGACTGTTCCCATTTCAAGCTATATAAGTAAAACACAGAAATAAACCCAAATAAAATTTTGCTCTAATTCATTCTTAGACTAAAAAGTTCCGTCCGAGTATGCAATGTGTTGTAATCAATCATTTAAGAACGCCTGATTTGAAAGTTTGATTGAAAGTAACGCGAAGCGTTCTGGTTCTGGACCAGATTACATATCCGAATTTGAGTCCCATTCTTTAAGATCAATCGTCATTTCCGTCTCATATCAGGGTCATAGAGCTGTGAGTCATCGCTGTGCATACAAATTTCCCTTCTCCCTAATTAACGTGTGACGAGGCCATAATGAAAACTGCCCAGTGTCGACCTTTTGCAAACTAAAAAGGTCCACCGTGCCTGAAATGCCCACACATAAAACACAAACAATTATTTAAACAAAGTCCCCTTTGACTCCTTCAAACCACATAATGCAAGACCAGCCTCCCGTTCAGTAACGCTAGGAACTCGCTAAAAAGCAAGACTTCGCGAGATTACGTGAGGTATTGCCGTGTATTTTGAATAACGACAAGTGACTTTGACTAGGTTTTAGCTAGGTCCTAGCGTAGGTCCTAGCGTCTACTGAACGCACGCCTGGACTGTGGCAAAGTAATTTATGCACCATGCCATCCTCTCAGCCAAGCCTTCAAGAGATCTTACATTATTAACTTTCATAGTCAACCGGAATTCCTCACCGACCAAAATAAAAGAAAGAATTTCGTCACTTTCAGAAATAATTTTAAAATCCATACCACCGCTCTAGATTTTGCAGTCCCACTGACATCCTCCCAGGGTCGTAGGAAGCGGGTGGCCGGGGCTGGGACAAGTCAGGAGGACACATGTCTCCCATAAATTTTCAGTTGCCAGGGTTAAATCGTGGCAACCGACCGATAAAAGAAAGACTGATAAATAGGGAAAAGAGAGAAAATAACAACTCTATAGCAGTGCATTTTTACCTTTTAGGACCCTTGCTAGGGTCTTGCTTTTGCGAAAAGGTCGTCTAAACGCACTTGAAAACGTGCACGTAATCTTTCATATATATATTTAAAAAAATCGAGAAAATTTGTAAAGCAAAGCTTTTGCAAAGTATATTAATTTACTGAATTTCTAAAGTCAGTAAGTCAATTTTGCGAATTCAGAACAAGATTTTTCCAGAGATTTCTTTCTGGCAAGGGATAACGGAGACAACTGTCGCTTTATATTTTTCTCGAAAGTGCACATCACTTGAGAAAAATTGATGACCCGATGGATAGCATCAATTGCTGCGCAATTCCCGATTTTTGAAAATATAGTTATTTTCATATTTAGGGGTCCCACCATTGAAGGAGGCCATTGATGACATTCAAGTGGCCCTCTTTTTTATGTTTTAATGACAAATTCTTAAGGAGACGCACACTGAGAGAAGGCCCATTGGTGAAATCGTTTACCTTTATTTTCTTGATTTTGTGAAATCTTGCAACCGGCTTTCATGTTGAAGAAAGTCACTTCATGCACCGTCTTGTGACCTCACGACGGTGGAATGAACCTCCACGTTTTTCCAAGCTTAATGGTGGACCCTTGAGAATCTGCCCGCGTCTAGTTCATGGTTACTTTTTATTTTTAACGTCAGTCATGACGTCCTTCATCTGAGTAGTATGCACGAGAATCAGGACAAGTAAACAATTCAGATTTGAAGAACAAAAATTCATTCCGAAATACTGCTACCGAAAATTAAGACCAAGGAGTTGCAAAAGACAACCTTTCCTTTCGTCTTAAGATGTCCAATTTCAGACGGGACCCTCTCTCGGTGGAGCAGTTCAAGGAAAATGTCCCTTTGCCCTCTGTACATGTAAATCCGACAAGTCTTCACGAGGGAAGTTGAGATTCCAAATTCATCAAAACACAAAACATTCATGCACAGCATAGCGTAGCAACATCAAGACATTCGACCCAAACCACCAAAAATGCGAAAAATACAATATGATTGACTGCCATCGAAAAGGTGGAATTATGAAGAATGTGATGACCAGTTTTTGTGAACTACACAAAAGGACTATTTCCGATGATTAGCTATGGAATAATGTTACTGTCTCCCATAGCATCGAATAAATGATATCTCTTTTGATGATGGTTACTGCTGTCTACGCTACTATTTGTGATGACCGTGTACATGTCGAACGGGGGTACTCAAACAACTCTCGCAAGCATAAACAAAGATTTCAGCGTTTTTTGTCAGTGGAGCTCAAACTTAACATGTAGATACCTCTGACTGAGCAAGAATACACCTTAATACGAATGCCCCATCTCCCATACGCCCCCATATACCCGTCAAAAATATGTGAGCATGCCTGCGGAAGTTGCTTATAACATTATTTTTGATATACAAATTCGTTGGTTTGTGATTTACTTGTTTATGTGTCTACCAAAATCGATAGATTCATTGATGATTTTTTTAAGAACTGATGATGTTTCAGTGAATGGAGTTGAAGCTGGAAATAACTCTATAACCCTGTCCCCAAATATTAAAGTAAACTCAGACATTGATGAAATTCAGCTAATTCCCAAAATTTACTCACAATTAAAATGGCAATAAATGCATTTTTTCGACTTATGTGTAAGATCTGTCGTTTAAGTTACAAACAGGAGATCAAAAAGGAATTGAGTCACTGTACATTTAATCGATTGTCGATAAAGTCTGATTTACATGTTTATGTATCTACGAAAACTGACTGATTGTAGATGATTTTTTGACAATTAGAAACGAATCTTTTAAGATTTGACGAGCTCCAATCAACTTATTTGTAGGCTGACATTGGGAAAATTTGATCTGTCACCATATCCACAAAGAGCAAAACAAACTCAACTATTTTTTGTCTGAAATAAGTCTCAAGGATATTGATGAATGTCGGACAGTTCCACAAAGTGTTCATTTTTGAGACAGACTCTACATCATATTCTTCAGCCACCAGAAAGTAGACCGCATGTGGTGTTTCAACTAGGGATTTTGAAACAGCCCCAATGGCACTATATCATGGTCCTCGGGAACTCACCTTTTCAAGAAACTCCTTCAAATAATGACCATATCAAAATGAAGTTCCCCTGAAACTGGATCACAATAAAAGGAATCTTGACCTTAGAGCCAGCGCAGACGGATATCTGCGAGGTACGAGCTAAGCTGACCGGCGACTAGCTTTATTTCATCGGGAATTTCGTATTTTCACACAGTCGGATGTCAGCTACTGTACAGTTACTTGGTGCAGGACCTCGATCGTTGACCGTCAGTGCACTGGTCCTGGGCCCATTCTTACTGTCCGTGAAACTTTGTTAGTTCACGTTACTCAACTCTTGAGGGTGCGTCCCTGGGATTGCCGCCAAACCTGATGACGTGGGAGATTCGGTACAACTGGTGGGAGCACGGAGCGGGGGGACATTGGCGGAGGGGGTGGCTATGGGGGCTGGGTAGTTTGGTGAAGTAGGAATGGTTTATGCCCCCCTCAATATGTCTTGCCTTTTCTACGGGCCTGCATTTCGGCTTACACGCAAGCATAAAATCAACATATACGGATCAAGAAACGGTTATTCCTAAACAGCAAAAGATTTAGATTTAATTTAGATAATATTCCACCATTGTGTTCTCGTGGAGACACTCAGACATATGTTCATATTTTCTTTGTCCGAATGGTTTGCAAGGATCACAGTGCACCGCTTTTCTAGACACTCGAACAATACCCCCAGTGTTTACAAAAACATTGAGATCTTCCAAAAATGTTTAACAATTTTTGTCGAAACTGTAAGTGATTGTGAAGGACTTGACTTAAATGCAATAGTTTCAAATATTTTTAATATTACATAAATATATATTTGTGTGACTCGAATACATGTGCATGTAGTCCAGATACAATACCACCTGGCCCTCTCTTGGTCTGTGTAGTTCTTGTATTGACTATTTCAAATAATGAGTTTTAAAAGAACTAGAGAACATAGCTGATTACTTGAATTGTTTCAAGACTTGGTTTTTGACTGTCATAAAGTTATTGTGTAAATCGAAATCTGCCGTAGATATAAGAAGTCTGAGTTTCCATGTTTATTTGCCATGCTTGGTCTATTGCCTTGACTTGTCGTTGATTAACCCCAAGCTGTACGTTTTTCTAAGTGTTAAGTTTTGACTATGTTTGGAATTCCTTGTTTACAGGAACCGGAAGTACCTCATTTATCAGAGGCTGATGTGACAGTCGTTGATAGCTTTTACGATGTTATCGTCATCGGTTCAGGCTACGGTGGCTCAATCGCTGCCTCACGTGCAGCGCGTGCGGGAAAGTCCGTCTGTGTTCTGGAGCGGGGGAAGGAATGGTTGCCGGGAAACTTTCCGGAGACGTTTTCTGATGCATCCCGTGAAATGCAAGTGAAAATTGACGGGCACACAGTCTCTGGAAATGACTTAGGTTAGTAAATTTTCAAAAAAGTTGATGCATAATGACTATCGATATATGGAAAATAAATCTTTATTGATCCCCACTGCAATTAACCTATATCGTACTCAATTTCGCTGCGAATGTTATTTGTGTGTATAAAATGCGTGTCTCTTTGTTTCTTCACTCAAAGACAAGCCTGAAAAATGTGTCCGTCTCCAAACATATCCTGATTTAGTCCTTGGCCAGAAAAATGCAATGATGTACTGTAACACCACCCACTCTTCATACATATACATGTACATGTACTAACGCACAAATGTATCCATATTGCCGTATACGTCCCTTGATAATAGTTTAATCCCTCAAAATTACTCATCGTTACCTTGGTGTGAGTTGAACTCTTAAATTTTCGAAAAAAATAAAAATTTTTTTTTAAACAATACCAAGGATAATAAGAATAGTGGCGAGCAATCACCTTGAAATTTTGAATAATGCTTTCATTTTATCTCATTGTTATTTTGCAGATATCATAAACAATAGCTGCAGTTACTCAGACCTTGTACATGTACATGTACACGTAACTGTGTCGAGACATGCTCCGGTTTATAGCAACGTTTTATGTATCTGGTCCGATAACGGGATCCAGTAAAGGGAAGCTTCCAAGTCTTTTACTGAATCATCTACTAAACATCTACAGTAGCATTTACTACACAACCGGTAAATGTGTGCTGAAGATGAACAATACACCATTTTAAAATCTCATCCTAGGGCTGTACGAATTCGTTGTGAGCGAGGACGTGACTGTTGTAAAGGGGTGTGGTCTTGGAGGAACGTCACTCATTAATGCCAACGTCTGCATTGAAGCTGACGAGAGGGTCTTTCTAGACGAGGAATGGCCGCAAGATTTTAGGGACGATTTTGACGGGTTTAAAGCTGACATGGAGAGAGCGAAGACAATGTTACGTCCCAGCGTTTACCCTAAAGCAACTGCAAAGTCACAACAGCTGAGTAAAGTCGCAGAATATATCGAAAGAAGCAATCTAAACGACATTGAAGATCTCGGAGATTTCTTAGTGAACACTAAGAAGAAATCGCTTTCTGACTTGCACTACAAAACGCCCATTGTGGTGACTACCGACTCCAGTAGCCGAGTGTCAAACCACGTGGGTGTGCCCCAACCTAGATGTAATGGCTGCGGTAACTGCGTGACCGGGTGCAACACCGGAGCGAAGAATACACTTGACAGGAACTATCTACCTGACGCAAAGTATCACGGAGCACAGATCTTCACACAGGTAACTCATACTTCCTCTTTCAATTTAAAAAATGATGTTATGATGACATGAAATTGCCAATTATTAGACATCACTGCCACTAATTTTCACCTTTTGACGATTTAGTAACTAATATAGACACATGAACATATAGGTTTGTGCCCTTAAGTCCGAATTACTATAAGTGTTCTTCATTTTGTTACTCAATCGAGTCTTTGGAAGGCGCGTGCCCCAGAGTTTCACTTATAGGACCAGGTGACTAAAACGTGGTCATGTATTAAACTGCACGTTGTTTTAATGTTTATTTTTAAAATGCAACTGTTTGCGAATCCAGTGAATGTAAACAATTTTTAAAGGGGAAAACGCTTAAATTTTCCAAAAACGATGTTTCTCTGACCCGAATTCACCGACGCGATAAAAAAATTATGGTTATCTCTCTTATTCCCCCATGACTAACTCAGTGTGATTCAGCGTCGCAAGATGGCTTCTCACCGAGAAGACTAGAAACCATCTACACGTATTTGCAGAACGATATTTTTGTCAATTGTTTAACCGGGATGATTACATTTTTCAAATTAAGCTGCAGCAATGTTTTTACTAATCTAAACATTTATTGATTCAACAAGAACGTTCATGTACAGCAATATGGAATTCAACCATGTACAACACAACAAACAACTTAAAAACACCATCGAACCCTATGACTGATTACTATGCAAATAACATGACCACCTTTGTTGGTATCTCTCAGGCGTCAATTTATTATAATGAATAATTTTCCAGGTTGTTGGAATAACAAACCTTCTGTAAAATGACTGAAATTTGGGCTTAGCGTTTTGCAATCTTTGCCTGTGGAGATGAAATTTTGCTAAGCAAAGAATTTAATTGACAACGTTCCAACAACTGGTCCTTTGTAAAGAACAAGTCAGTGACTAACCACTGCCATCTCGCCTCTTTCATTGTGCGGTAGCTTGTGGCCGTCCTATCTCGAACGTTCTGAAATGTAGGAGCATCTTCAAATGCACAAGCGTGAATACCGGAGTTAGTAAACCTCTCCCGGTCGTCTTACTTTGTTTTCGGTCGCTTAATGTTCAAGTACATGACTTTTGTGCGCAAGGGAATTTTTTTTTACCCATCAGGTAAAAGTGGAGCACGTTCTAGAAGTTCACGAGGATGGAACATGGCAAGTGACGTACACGCGTTGTCATGGTGACGAGGATTACATGGAGGAGCAAGTCGTTAGAGCAGACATCGTCATTGTGGCAGCTGGTTCGTTGGGTTCCACAGAGGTTCTTGCCAGGTAAATGGCCGCAAGTTCAGGCAGTCATTGTTGTATTGCCGGCACCTTGAATATTCCTAAGTCATTGCCCAAGTATAAAAGTACCCTCAAACATTATCTGACGATTTCTTAATTAGCTGATCTCGAGTTACGAACATTTCTTAATTTATACATACTGCGTAGAATCGGGGCATCCAATCGCATCAGTAGCCATCCTCCAATGTGTTTGTGTCGTCAGATATTGCTGCTTTTTTGCGTGATTTACGGTCTAATAAATAATGTTGACGTGTTGTGTTTATGATGGTTGTGACAACTCAGTATTTGGTAACACTATGCCTCTTTTCACATTCCGTCGGGACATCAGTGTATCGCGATAAGGCACAGGTTCGTACACTAAACATGCGTGTAGATGAAGATGACACACAAGCGCTGGATACTTTCACATGTCACTACACTCATGTCTGAGAAGCTAAGAATTTTTTTAATTTTCTTCTTTTTTTCTCATGTGTGATTTGTTATACTCCCGGTTGTGATATGCAGTGTTGTGACTTAGGGTTTCGTGATGGCAATTGGGTCGTCCCGGATCGCACTTCCATAGAACTATCCTTTGCCCCTGTGATCAGAAAGCACAACCTCGTTTTGGAAGTCGGACACAATTTCGAGTCTCTTATTGATGTGGGGAAGGCAAAGAATTTCATAACGCACATCCACGGGTATTTGTCCAGTATATCAAAATTTAAACATTGGAGTTGTAGCCCGGGGCAGAGCACTAATACTTCGTTGGAATTGGAAAGACGAATACAGTAATCCAACCGCGAGAAACTTGTAAGGAATCAGACAACAAAAAAGAACATGTGAAAGTCTAGAGGCACGAAAACAAGGCAACAAATATTCCTTAGGGATGCTTACGGCATTGCAGTTAAATACGGCGAGATTCAAATGTCACTGTGTAATCCGGGCCGACCCTATTATTAAAACAACCTAAATGGTGGTTTAAAGCATTTTAAAGCCTGCTTCGTATATCCTGTCTGCTTAATTTTTTCCGTAAAAAACGGAAAAAGAGATATGGGCGTGCAGTTCAACATTTTCAATATTTCTTCTTCCAGGTCAAGGGAGCAGGGTTTGGACCTATCCGATTCAATTGGAAAAGGATTCAGTGGAAATGGAGATCAAATAGGTTTCAGTTATGACAACAATGAAAAGACGAAGAGTTTGGCCCTTGCTTCAGATTTCCAAGAGAAAAACTCTGACGCCCCAGGTAAGCTACATTCATTTCTGAATAGTACTACCACGGATAATTCTGGAAAGGTTTGGCACGGTAGGGGGCGGTGTTGATGGTAGTTTCATCGGTGGTGGTAATGGTGACGACGAAATAAGGACGCTTACAAAAATGAACCTAAGTTTTCATCGAAAATTTTAAGGTTTTGGTCTGAAAAAATTAAGTTAAAATCTCGAAAGCTCAAGTTTTTTTTTGCAAAACTAAGTACTTTGTGTCACGTTTTTCCCCGTGTGTGGATGGGTGCAGGTTGTTACAGACCGGTGCTAATAGCTTTCGGTGCGATGATTGACTGAAGACTGGTTCGAGTTAATCCTTTATTAATCCCGACCGTACGTTCACAAGCCTACTCAAACAAAACGTCCGACGTAATGTCTGTTTATGCTCCAGCCAATGCTGCGAAGCCTTGAATTGTGATGAACTTCTGAGACACGTTCAGCAACTGTTACACTGGTCGATTCAAAAACCTGCTGTCTCTATAGCTGGCTCTCTATTGACTACCGCTGTAACTGCTGAGTCTCTTCACTACAATTCAATTGTAATCTCTTGGTTAACTTTCTTGAACTCACCGATTAACTGACTTGATCTCACTAACACAAACCCGTGCTTGTGTATTTATAGCCTAATACATTGTTCTGGAACTTTTCATCAATTCAAGCACATTGTGGTACTTTCCTGAATTTACCCAACCATTCTACAAACGCATAACCAGTCTCTAGAATGTTCCAGACTGCATTAATCACTGTCATGCTAGAGTTTTCTAGAAAGTTCCACACTATACTGCAGTAAACAAATTACATCATCACCGTTCTGACCTCGGTCTTCTAGAAATTTCCACACTATTTTGAAGTAAACAAATTACATCATCACTGTACTTAACTCAGGGGTCATGCCAATCAAACAGAATGACAAAACAATACTACTAAAAATACTGTCAGACCATATTTTTGACATTTTGGAACAAGTTGTTTGGAACAAAATTAGTTTCCTTAAAACCTAAGTTTGTATAAGCTTATATTTTTCAAAAATTTCAGCCGAAAAAACTTGATTGTTCTAAAAAATAGAGCTCTAAAAGCTTAACCTATGAAAAGTTAAATTTGTCCCAAGAACTTTCCCATAACACCTACGTTTTTAAAAAAACTTAAGTTTCAGAAACTGGAGTGTTTGAAAACCTTAAGAATTTTGAACAAATTTTTGGAAGAAGTTTAGTTCTCAAAACTGAAAACTTACGTTTTTGTTTACTGAAATTTTCCAAGAGCATAAGATTCGATAAGAGAAGTATTCAGAAAATTCATGTGTCCGCTAATTTAAAGAAGAGAAGAGTACAGTAACGACTTAAAAGATTTTCATTCATTATTTAACAAAAACAATGTTCTACTAACTTTCCTTTAAATGTGATGAATTGAAGAAAATAAAACGTATTTGAAAGAATGTGAGCATTTGTGGAATACAACAACCACAAAAACAAAAAGCATTTCAAAAATTGGTTCATTAAGTGTCATAAATAGCATGGATTTAATCTAAACCAGGCTACGTACATGTAATTGTTGCTATTTGATTCTTTCTCAGTCTAGGGCAATAAATCAAGGGGTAGAAATGGAATCTCTATACAGAGAAATCAAAAATTATCAAAGCAAAAAGATGATTACATAGCCAGGACTACAACTGTTACAAAAGTTTGTGCTTCATCAGCACGGACATTTTATACTCAAAGTACAGGAATGACACCAGAAATAACAGATCACGTGATTCGCAAAAGCCTAAAATATCTCCAAAACCTGTAAGAGTCAACCGCGTAAAACATAGAACAGGTATCTAAAAGTTTGTTGCCAAGGTTCTCAGATGTGATTTTTGTGAAGCACTATTGGACTTTTTCATTGGTTAAGTTCAATATACAAATTTGAACCGGAGTTCCATTTTTGTCGAGTGTCATAGTAACAATAAATCCTCTACACTCTGACACAAGCAGGTTTTAGAAAAAATAGCCCTAAGTGTAATCTGGTTATGCGAGGTGGAAATTAAAACTTTGACACGTGACAATAAAGTTATTCATTTTCCTTTGATTTAAAGCTACCTTAAACATGTACTTATAGCAGTGCGAAGCTTCGCCACAAGTCATTTGAATGTTCATTTTCTTTAGCTGCTTTTGTTTGTTTAACTTCATGAGCAAAGTAAATCATGTTTCATGACTACAAACGCGCGTTTGTGAGGTCAGATAACTGTAATCATTGCTTCACGAGCCACACAGTTCATAAGTGCGTACGTTGTGTTGTCTGAGTAGCCGCCTTTATCCAACGGTTGTTAAAGTCGCACTCAGTCCATAATAAAGTTAAAGCAACACAAATTAGCAACATACTTAAAAGCCACCAGAATAAGAGAAATAACTTGCTAGATACTTATTGCTCTGTTTACACAACATTAATTTGTAAAACTCATAATATACACTTACTGACTTACAAACACAGCCTTCGAACCAATCACACTCCAGGAGTCAAGTGTCTAAGTTTACTGCAAACTGGGACCCAATTTTTGGCTAGATTTTTTTCCCTTGAGAGCTTCGTGATCCATACAGACAAAACTATCCGCACGTACCACGAGATGAAATTTAAGAGTTCAAATTAAGAGATATAAAGATTGGTGATAGCAATGAGTGCCTCAATGGCCTCCTAGTTTACTTTCTTCCCATGTTGGCATACTTCAAGACCGCCGCCGATTTCAATTCCTCCGCTTTCTCAAGAAGATGTTTGCTGCATTGAGTTTTCAACTGCAATATACATGTACTACATCAAACATGTATTCCAAAAAATCAGGCCAGAGGGGTCCACGGTTTTGCAGGTCTTCTCAATTGGATTTAGGAAGGAAGCTCTCGGAAATTTAAAAGCGTTTAGGTGCCACAGCACTGCACAAACATCACAACAGCCCCCACAAATTACCCACAACACCATCACAAACTCATAAGATCTGGGAAATCCCAACAACTCCCACAATCTCACAACAAGAATAGTGTCGCTTGTTGCTGGTGATGGCCAAGGTCTCTCTACCCTCGCCCAGCCCCGCAGCAAATAAGGCGTACTAATGTATACAAGCCCAATGAGATAACCTGATTACCATATACACTATAGCTCGTTGTACAGGACATGGTCACGGTGGCGCCGCCTTGCCATAACTTGGCTGAGCTATAACTCCGCAGTTGACGCGAACACTCACGCTCAACTTCGGGGTAAACAACAGTTACATGAAGCATCACTTGTAACCACATGAACTGTACAGTAACGGGCCTTAAGATCTGCTCGCTTCAGTAGCTCTTACTGTATATCCTATTTTATACCAGACAAAAGACTGCATGCAGCAGTTAACAAGGGAGCCGGGTGTCACTAAGATCACATCCGGGTTGTCTGATTAAGTTACTGAACGAGAAAAAGTTCTAATGGTGTGGGAGTGTTGTAATGAATTCTGGGGTGTTGTGGCAATTTTAGGGAATGTTGAAGAGAGTTTTATAGTTTTGTGGTCATGGGGCTGTTGTGAAGTTTCTAGGGTGTTGAGTACATGTACCTTCGGGATGTTGTAGCACCTACACGCTTCACATCACAGCAAACCTTTGTGAAATTCTGCGTTTAGCGCACACATTATTTGCCTAAGTTGATTGCACCTATATAATTTGCAATCTAATGAACGACTGTTCAGTGCAGCCGAAGATGCATGTACATGTAACTGGTTTGCAGCGTACTACTTTCTCAGGTCAAGAGGACATTCACAACTCTAGCAATTAACTTGGATACTATAAGGGGCAGAGCTCTGCGATCGTTTCTGTTGAGTAACCCCACCAGGAAGCATGAGCTTTTAGTCAACCTATCTATAAAAAATTCCACAATTGTACTCAGAAAAGGTACATATTTTTGGCTGAAAGTAACAATTTTGTAGAATTTAATTTTTTACATTACGCAAATCTATCTTTACACTTCCATGTTCTCCTGTACTAAAATTTAGCAGAAAACAATGTTTCAGCAAGGACCTCTAGGTTTCAGGAAAGATAAAGCATTATCAGCATTATCAATTCACATGGATTTCCATCAGCAAATCTCAAAATCAATTTTCCAAAACTTTCTTTTTATTTTATGAAGTTTCTGAGATGAAAATCGATGTTTTCATAAATATCACGGAAGCCTCAAATTTTGACTGTGTCTTATTCAAAACAAGCCTGTTCAAAAATCAGTCTGAGGAAAATAACGTTAATTGCATAGTATATAACAGTTTCATTTAAGTCAGATTAGCTGTTTTGGGAATGATGTTGGCAAAATTTCGAATTTTTTATCGCTCATAGCCTTAAAACTAGGCACGAATCTCAATTTGGAGGTAAAGGCTGATATCGAAATTAAGCACAGCAAGAACAGCTAAACCGTTACGGGCAGGAAAATTTAGATTAAAGATTTCTTAATGAAAGTGATGTGGTATTCAATTGCCAATCACAAAAGACACTCAGGAGATAAGTTTTAAAATTTATTATTTAAAATACAAGTGTAACGCACTTCTTGAGAAAAGGAGAGGATAACATACTAGGTATATAAATACTAGAGCATCACCTTAAAAATTCCTGTGAAGACAGGGTGTACTCGATATAATAGATAGAGAATCCTACACGAGTATCAGGCTTATGACATTCGCAAAACCTCTTGGAAATTTCGTCAAAATCCCGAGGCGTAAAAACGATTACTTTACTGAAAACGCGTTGATTAACCAAAATGTGCCTGGAATAAGAGCAGAACCGACAACCTAAAATATTTTAAATCCTGTACAGGTATATTACCTCCTTTGGTCTATTGTAACTGTGTCTGGACCGGGCGTGGCTCACTTTATTGGTCTTCTGCAGAAGGCTCAGAAACAGGCTGCAAGGGTTTTTACTTGAAATTTCTCTCGCACGCCTCCGGCTCAAGTTTTTTCTGGGTTACAGTGGTTACCAATTGATAAGTCGTATTTGTTCAGAATGTTATGTAATGATCTTCAAGTGTTTTCACAAAGATTTTCCCACAACCTTCATGAAAACATTATTCCTGTTCGTGACCAGCACGAGGTCAATACTAGCTTCTAGTATCTCAACACGTTTGCTGTAAAAAGGCGGGAAATATCATTTTATCGATCTCCATGCTATACATGCTGTACAAGAATGGAACGCGTTGCCTGTTGTCATAAAGGAAGTGAACACCTACTGTTACATGTACTTCAAGCGTGAACTCGTGAATTTCTTCAGTGATTAATTTGGCATCTGTGGCTGTCTCCTCTCGCATTTTGTCTCTCTTTATATTTGTTTTAATTAAATCTTAATCTCGTAAATTACTTAGATTAAATTATCTCTGTTTTAATTAATACAATTTATTAATTTATTCACTTGAAAATTCATTAAGTTATTGAGAACCATGTTGTATATTAGCACCTGTTAAGTATGGTTTGTATATTTAAAACTATATCCTCGTGAAATATAGACTATAACAAAAATAATAATAATAATATTGATAGTAATACATGTAGAAGCTTGCCCAGTCTCTATTAGTCATACAGTTAAAAAAAACAAACATAATTCTTCTTTCTGATACACTTGGATTTGATTATGGCTTCACAAATCAGTTACACTTGATAACATGAATTTAATTATGACAGCCGGCGTTTTAGGCCTACCTGTTAACAGGAAGGTGATGATGAACGATTTAATGATCATTAATATGAACAAGCAAACGTTTCAGCTTGGACCTCAACCATCGTCACTTCTGAACTCAGGTATGACATGGATTGGTTTCCCATAATTTACATGGGCCTAGGTTCACTAGCCCGGCATACCAACATGGCGAAGCAGTTGCAGTGAAATTTTACCACGGTAAAATCTCACCAATTTCGGACAAAAATCATTGCCGAAATTGTTTTTGATATTACAACTATTGTTTTGAATGTCCGCAGTTTCTGAAAAACATTGTCAGGAGGTAGTTATGGCACAGACAATTCTAATGGCATAGCAACTATTTGATGCTACTTATGAAAACATATAATTTCACTCGGTCGCCATATTGCACCTTAAATTGGTGATATTTTACCGTATTTTGTGTACATACTGACAGTTGTTGCATTGAACTATTTACCCAGGTCCTTGCATTACCAGTATCCTGGATTTACGCGACTTGAAAAATAAAAGTACTCCCTACGAAGAACAGCTGATAATAGAGGACACAACTACACCTACGGCTTTGATCGACGGTTTGAAAATTTTCCTATTCTTGGGATCCTCTCTTTACTCGCACGACTTTGGCCCAAGTGAAGACTTTCAGCAGTTTGTGGACAAGATTTCAGTAAGTTGTTCTCGGAGGTTAAACAGTGTAGTCGGTACTTCAAACAAACGTTGTTTTCACTGTTGACAGACAATAAATTGTGGTCGTAACTACAAAACGCAACGCCTGTTTTGAAACTCGAATCTCCTTTCATTTTGCAACATATTGCTATTAGCCTGTCCGTAGCCCCAGATGTTTTGTATTCGCTACCAATATGGCAACCAGCATCAGTCACAATTAGGATGCACTGGTGATGAATGTAAAGGACACACTGCACTTGATAAATATGCCAAGAGGAAGAATCTTCTGCCGAACTCTATTTTTGGGAGCCTTCACCAGTGTCGGAATAACGCTTTGTGTTATGTTATTTTTATTACTATAACTATCTTCAAAACTCGCCTCTTCCGTTACAGGGTGAAGCAACTGAGAAAACTCTGGGACTATTGGCTATGAGTCACGATCACGTGGACATTAACGGTGAGAATAGCAGCGGCCAAATAAAGCTGGATAAAGATGGCGTTAAGATAGATTGGCCGGGGTCCGGCAAGAGTCCAAACTATAAAAGGATTGACGAGGTAATGAACTGGGTTATAAATTGGATTTAAATTGATGAAAAGAGATCCATGACCGTTTGCAATAAACCGTTACAAAAAGGCTTATATTGCAGTTTCATCAATCGTGTATTGTGGTTCGTGTCAAGAACACTAATGATTACCATCGTACAGGTGTATAAAATCGCTGCAAAGGCTTTGGGCGGGACCTACGTTGAGAACCCACTATGGTCAGATCGTTTAAAGTCGATATACAGCGGCCGCGGTACAGTAACCGTTCATCCACTGGGTGGATGCATCATGGCGGAATCCGGAAAGACGGGAGTCGTCAACCACAAATGTCAAGTGTTTGTGGGTGAGTATCGTACTTTTGTTAAAAGACTATAAAAGGAATTCTCTGTATCTTTGTAAAAGCCAAGACGAGACACGTGGTATCAGCAAATCATTTTTTCGTAGACTCCTATGTTGCAGTTTTAAGGCCCGACCATACTGGCAACTCTAGCGAAGAAGTGTTTCCAAACACGCTCAAATTCGGGCTTATGTGGTTCTTGGTGAATTTGGTGACCAGTTCACACTAGAATAATTCGGCCAAACATTTGACATCAGTTTCTCCTTGGTTGTGTTGTAAGTAGATTGGCTGTATTTTGCAGTGGAATATTTGGGAGTGATAATTATTTTTTCAAACGCTATGGGCATACAAGAGAAAAACATTCTGTTTTCTACTTGAGCATTAATACTTGCCGTAGCGGAGATGCGCCGTCGCCGTCGACTAAATACTAAGCGTCCCACGCCGTGGACCTGTGAATGAATAAAAAAGAAAAATGAAGACGTACAAGGTTACAATAAATATCTCAAAGTTTTGAAGAATTGTTGATGAATGTGGTACCATTAAGTCAAAAGCAGGGCACGTGCTGAGAACTTCTGTACGCTGTTCTCAGCCTCATCTACACACCACTACCTTACAGAGGCTGACATTTTAAACAATGACAGTCATATGATTTTCAGCTGCATGCTGATTGGCTGTCATTCATCAAACTCCACCAAACAGTTTTCAAAATTACTGTGCATGATAGATCTCCTGCAAATCTCAGCTAATTGCTTTAACAACCCGTCCACACTGGCAAACGTTTTGAGAAATTGGAGATAAGTTAAGTTTGTAAACAAAACGTTTGCCAATGTGGGCTGACTTATAAACCTCATCACAAAATAATGAATACATGTACATGTAGATGTGAGCATGTGGTCCATAATGTCTTTCGAGGTACTCTATCAACTGAACGTCTGTAGGTAATACTGGGCATGTATTTCGTGGACTTTACGTCGTTGATGGCGCAGTCGTGCCCCGATCAATTGGAATAAACCCATTGTTGACCATCTGTGGAGTGGCGGAACGATGTTTGAGAATCATGGCTAACGATTACAAATGGACGATTAACTATGAATTTGTAGACAACCCGGGTAAGGCTCTCAAGAGATCACTTGATAGGTAAGCTGTATCTTGAATTTAGGTTTGGAAATTATTAGAAATATTTAATCCAACGAACAATTTACCAACTTTTCCAATTATCGTACGTATCACTTGGCATGTTGTAACGGTTTCTCAACTATGCAAACTTTTAAGGAATATCCTCACCGGCACAAAAACGTTACGAAAACTAGATTCGTTCTCAAGGTTCACTTAATCAAAGTATAACAAAAAAACTAAAACGAAATGGCGCAGGCGCAGATTAGGATAATGCCAGTTGTCTTAGTTTGTGTAACACAAGGACCAAAGCAGCTAGGTGGCGCTCACGTTTGTGTACTACGCTGCATGTACCTCCATGGCATCACACTTCTAGCCACTTTGCGCTCTTTGTCTTAGATAGTCAAGTCTGATATTACTCAATCAATTACTATAGAGTCCATTGACTGGAAGACAAGCAAGACACCGGGATTTAGAGTTGAGGAGACCATGAAAGGGATCTTCCAAATGACCAAGAGTAGCACGACCTCTGACCTTGAGGTCAACCTGACTTTGTCACACAAAGATTTGATGTACTTCGTTGATAAAGACCCTAATCACGAAGCCCTCGTGGACGGTGTAGTGTTATGTCCTGAATTGTCTAAGAGACCCTTAACAGCTAAAGGTATTT
>NMRA01000642.1:96686-138252 GCA_002633005.1 Phoronis australis | reverse complement strand
CCAACTTTCAAATGGTCAAAAATAGAATTGTTTTATTCATGGTCTTGCTACAACACCAATATCAGCTGGTACATCACTCTCGATTGCCCCGTTACGCAATGCTTGTTGACAGGGTTAGATTAGAGCTAGTGTACCTGTATATAAGCTCCGCCCCAGTTGTCAATCACTGAGCTGGTGAGCACTCAAGACACATGACTTACTGAGGTTTGGTCAAATATAGCTGAAAAAAACAACTTTGGATTTTCAGAATGATTTTATTTTTCTTCAGTATACTGTGCATCACGAATTAAAGTTTAGGATGACATAAAAATGTAAAAAACAGTCAAAATTAATTTTTTTGTGTATCCACCTACCTTAATACTAAGCGTCCCACGCCGTGGACCTGTGAATGAATAAAAAAGAAAAATGAAGACGTACAAGGTTACAATAAATTTCTCTAAGTTTTGAAGAATTGTTGATGAATGTGGTACCATTAAGTCAAAAGCAGGGCACGTGCTGAGAACTTCTGTATGCTGTTCCCAGCCTCATCTACACACCACTACCTTACAGAGGCTGACATTTTAAACAGTGACAGTCATATGATTTTCAGCTGCATGCTGATTGGCTGTCATCCATCAAACTCCACCAAACAGTTTTCAAAATTACTGTGCAGGATAGATCTCCTGCAAATCTCAGCTAATTGCTTTAAAAACACGTCCACACTGGCAAGCGTTTTGAGAAATTGGAGATAAGTTAAGTTTGTAAACAAAACGTTTGCCAATGTGGGCTGACTTATATACCTCATCACAAAATAATGAATACATGTACATGTAGATGTGAGCATGTGGTCCATAATGTCTTTCGAGGTACTCTATGAACTGAACGTCTGTAGGTAATACTGGGCATGTATTTCGTGGACTCTACGTCGTTGATGGCGCAGTCGTGCCCCGATCAATTGGAATAAACCCATTGTTGACCATCTGTGGAGTGGCGGAACGATGTATGAGAATCATGGCTAACGATTACAAATGGACGATTAACTATGAATTTATAGACAACCCGGGTAAGGCTCTCAAGAGATCACTTGATAGGTTAGCTGTATCTTGAATTTAGGTTTGGAAATTATTAGAAATATTTAATCCAACGAACAATTTACCAACTTTTCCAGTTATCGTACGTATCACTTGGCATGTTGTAACGGTTTCTCAACTATGCAAACTTTTAACTAATATCCTTACCTGCTCAAAAACGTTACGAAAACTAGATTCGTTCGCAAGGTTCACTTCATCAAAGTATAACAAAAAAACTAAAACGAAATGCGCAGGCGCAGATTAGGATAATGCCAGTTGTCTTAGTTTGTGTAACACAAGGACCAGCAGAAAATAACTCAAAATCAACAACTGTGGAGATGGGGTGAAGGAAAATTGAATTTTACTAAAGCAGCTAGGTGTCGCTCACGTCTGTGTACTACGCTGCATGTACCTCCATGGCATCACACTTCTAGCCACTTTGCGCTCTTTGTCTTAGATAGTCAAGTCTGATATTACTCAATCAATTACTATAGAGTCCATTGACTGGAAGACAAGCAAGACACCGGGATTTAGAGTTGAGGAGACCATGAAAGGGATCTTCCAAATGACCAAGAGTAGCACGACCTCTGACCTTGAGGTCAACCTGACTTTGTCACACAAAGATTTGATGTACTTCGTTGATAAAGACCCTAATCACGAAGCCCTCGTGGACGGTGTAGTGTTATGTCCTGAATTGTCTAAGAGACCCTTAACAGCTAAAGGTATTTAACGAACATAAGGGTGATTTCGCGCTTAATTGCGTAACATTTCATGATGATTTCTTTGAAAATAAAATTTGGATTGCTTCCCTTGCACTTCTCACCATGAACTTTGTGTCGCTCAAGACTGTGGAATTCTAATCTGAAAAATAATTAAATTCAGTGATATTGAAGTACTTGTTATCTTCAAAACTGACCATGCCGTCTGCTTATACCAGCTTATATATATAGAACAACGAATCTCCAACCTGATATGAAGTAGGCCTTTGTGTATTTCAATCTTGTTACTCAATTCACCTTTTAGGTTCAGTGCAGTTGTTTGTAAATGACTCAGGAGTGCAGAGCATTGTTGATCAACACTTCATGAAGTATCGACTGCAGCTGCTGCCATCTGGCAGCAAGAACCAGTATTACTTTTATGGGGAAAAGAACATTCGGAATAATAGTTGTTTAGAAGTTGGATACACTGATACAACTACACTGGCGTACAGTATTTATAATGGCCATCAGCAGAACGGTATGGAATTCACTTTTTGGCGATTGGATGAATTCTCCTATAATTCGGCACATTTGTCCCAACGAAAATGTTATTTGAAGTACAAGGTCGCTAGTCGTTCCAAGTACATGTGTAGACTCGACTTGCCTCGATTGCGCCAAGGCGTAAATCATTTAGGTGTCTGAGTACTTCCTTATTAATTTACATGTATCTTGTACCTCATTGCATGATCTTCAAAAGTACCTTGATGATTTCTTATAAATGTCTCTCTTCGTCATAGATTGTTCTTTGAAACAGTTTTAATACTCCCTGATATCTCATGGGGCACTATTTGAAAATGTTTTAAATTCCTAGTAAATTCTCTTCGCACCCAAGAGTCAAGGATTTACACCGGCTCTTTACCGGAAATTATGTGTTGCGTGTCTTTCCTTACGTATCAGAGCTCGTGTTGTTTTCACTCAGTGTTTGTCTTCAGAAACAATGTTTCTTTGTACTTTGTACCGTCACAACAGTTTTACCTAAGAGTTGACCATAAGAAAGGAATCACTCAGTAGGAGAGAATGGCGATAGATATCAAAGAAAGGACATTTCGTAGTAAGAACGTATCATGGTACGAAGAAAACCGACCTACCTCTCTTGGTTATGGGATTCAATTTCGGTTGTCGTTTCAACAATTTTCAAAGGCAGATTTACATGAACACGTGCCGTATTTTTGTCTAACAACCTTTGATTAGAAGCATATGCATATGTGTCCACATCTTTTTGTTTTTCATCTGTGTAGAGGCTGACAAGATTGGGCAAGGTTTACTCAAGATGCCCTTTGCCTCAATTCTCAGCTCGCTCACTACTCTCGAAGTCACAAACTCCACAGGTGGATTTCCAGATCAAGCTCGCCTTAAAGCTCAGTTCTTCAAACTTTTCTTGGGAGAGATTTACAACATTTACAGTCCATTCGCCAGCAGTCAGATGTGAGTCTGAACGAATCATGGGATAGGTGACCAGATTGGTTTTATTAATCGTGAAAAACATATTAATATTATCGTATCCTTGTACATTCACCCACAAACTGGAGGCGCACATGCAGAAAGAGGCGAGATCAGTTCACGTTAGATGGCATTACATTTGTAGACGTTTTGGGGTTGTTACATGTATTGCTGGGCGTTCAATTACATCCTTGCCTTATGCCTGTGTTTATAATTCTACATGTACAGTATATGTATGATCTGAATGCGTGTTCTTGAGTAGTAGTTGAAATATTCTTCATGGTATCTGAAATTTTACTGACAATGCCACTCTAGGTCATGTAAAACAACCAAGATGATGGTGTCTTGCTTCGTGTTGAGTAGTACTGTACTTGAAAAGGAAACCATGGAGCTCCAAGCAGGAAAAAATGTGATCACTCATTTTAAACTAATCCGCTGTACACTTGAATTCATGGGGCTTGATTGTTGTTTTTCAGGGGAATGTTAACGTTATATTAATCACAAATTTATGGTGTCTTCTGCAGGATTATGTCTCACAATAGACTGAAAAGACCGTTGAATCTTCCTGACCAAGCCCAGCCTGTTGTCTATCAGGTACTTACAGAAGACGACACTGTCAACAACTTGATACGATACCAAGGTGAGACATTGGTTTCAGTGGTACTGACTGTCTCATCAACTTCTGTGTTTTGAAAAAAAACGTCAAAGCATCGCGACTGATGTTGTTTTTGAACGGTGTCTATTGGATTTGGAATATAACTGATCGACAGGCATTCGGTATGCCTTGTACAGTTGCTCTTACTCCTTTATAATTACTCATTACCTGTACAATTGTACATGTAGCTTCCCTTGTCTCTCCTACTCCCAAATCTAGTAGGATATTCTACTGCTTAACAAGTTGCAATAGTACTACCAAAACCACTTCATAGGACGTGTTATTTTTGCCACCAGGTGGCAGCAAAGGCCCAGTTTTACTACTCCATGGCCACGGGACATACTCGATCTTGTTTACGCTGGACACGGTTTCTGAAAACATGGTGGAGTTTCTTGTGAAACGGAAGTATGACGTCTGGTGTCTGGACTGGAGATGTAAGTCTTTATTACAAAAGAACAGCGATCTTAACAACAGGGCTTAAGGTAATGTAGGACCCTACAAAATTGGCACATTTGGCTAACTTCTTAGTAAGGACCGATGGGATGCATATAATGGTACTGTATTTGCTGTATTTTCTGTCCTGTTCTAAAAACTGTTGTTAGGAAATGTTTTAAAGTGTTCCGCTTTTGCACGAGGGGTCATAGAAAAGGAGTTTCATGATTTGCATGAAAAATACCGAAAGCAATGTTAATACTTTTGAAAAAAATAAGGGCGTTTTTGACATCTCACTTTGAACAGATATATCCAATACAATCATTTTATTGGTACGGTTGTTTTGCTATCGATGTACATTTGTCGTTTGCTAAATTTTATTGAAATGACGTGGTCACGTGACCCAATTTATAACAGACTGATAAAAAGTCAAAAATCAAGTTCTAGAGACTTTAAACTTTCAAAATCACGTAATTGGTATAAAATCTATAACGAGTAACCCGAGTTTTGATAACTGCGGTCGGGAACGAGTGGCGTTGGCTGGCGTCAGCACCTCAGGCATTGAAGGTTATCCCTCAGCGGGAGAAAATTAATATGCGTCTCAGAAGTCCAATTTGGTATGGCTGTACACCGTTAAGTTTTAAATTCGCACTTTCACAGACGCAACAAAAATATTGTTTCTTTGCCTCAAGGAATCACTTTTCAGCAACTTCGAATAAAAAATGTTCCGACTGTGAAAGAAGTTAGTGAGAATTGCATGCTAAGCATTGTGACTATTTTCATCTTATCCTTTTATTGAATTAGAGCTTTTCCTTCCTTCAGATGTCTTCATGCATTTGTTACAAAGTTAGGCAGAAACCAACTTTGGGGGGGCCTAACCTACATTTGACTTTGGTGCACTTTTAGTTGAAGACCACACTAACATCTCAATGTTAGGGGTCTCCGTGCTGGTCAACGCAGAAACTCACCTATGCCATATAATTCTTTCGCTAAAACCTAAATTATTCGGGAGTAGGCAGACCTGAAGTTAGACCAGAAGCGTTAACAGTCGTCTTACGTACGTTTTAAAAACATTTGGCAATTTCCAACGTACTTCGTATTCACATCATTGCTATATGTTGTTTTTCTAATTTGACCCAGCAAACACAGAGATAAGGAATTTACGTGCAAGTTCCACTCGACTGTTTCTATGGTAAAGGTCAGGCCATTCATGTTCGATTACCATTAACCAACAGACCTTAATGTCAAGTTACGTCATTGGAATGAAGCCTAGTTACGTTATGACTTCTGACAAATGTGTTGAATGATTTGAGCTGTTCATTAAAAGGTAGATCAAACGTCTGTCGAGCCTCCATGGCATGTGTGAATTCGTTTCAGACGTCAAATAAGACTCCCGACCTGCCTTCTGATCGGGAGATATATGAATGAACACTTTATTGTACATTGCAAAGCTTGACAAGTTTTACTAACGTTTTGAAATAGACCTGTCTATTGCATGTACGTATACTTTATGAACTTTTGTGAAATCCAAAAGAAAAGATGCTTCACTAAATTGATCCCAATCCCCAACACGTCAAGGTGCGCCGTATCGACCCGATGTTCATAAACCATTTACTCTGGACGACGTGGCCAAGTACGATATAACGTCTGCTGTTGACAGTGTACTGAAGGAAACAAACCACAAGGATCTTGAGGTAAACCAGGCTTTTTCTCTCAGGAGTGATGTATATAACTGCGTCTCAATTTGTTTTGAACCATGCCTTCTTTTGTTACCTTGTCTCATCATTTTGTTTTCCCACCTCATCCAAGATCACCAACATTACCCATCATCAAAACTACTCAGGTTCACCAAAATTACTAAGGGCCAACGATTCCCGTGATAAACAACATTACAGAGAATCGCCAATCTTGGTTGACCAACATTACCATGGTTCACAAGCATTACCATGGTTTATCAACATTACCCAGAATCATAAACATCGCCCTGGATCACCAATATTATCCATGATAACCAACAATATCCAGCAACATTGCGCAGAACCACCAATAATACCTTGGATCACCAACATGACCATGGTTCACCAATATTACCATTTTTCACCAGCACTACCATGGTTCCCCAATATTACGATGGTTGACCAACATTACCTTGGTTTATCAACATTACCATGGTTCACCAGCATTGCAATGTTTCCCCAATGTTACCTTGGTTGACCAACACTACCTCGGTTTATCAACATTATCATGGTTTACAAATAATACATTGGTTGACCAGCATTACCTTGGTGTATCAACATTACCAAGAGTCACCAACATCAGCCTGGATCACCAATATTATCCACGATTACCAACAATATCCAGGGTCAGCAACATTACCCAGAACTACCAACACTACCTTGGTTCACCAACATTAACATGGTTCACCAGAATAACCATGGTTCACCAATATTACCTTGGTTGACCAACGTCACCCAGGATCACCTACATTACCATGGATTAGCAACATTACCCAGAATATCCAACATTACCCATGGTTCACCAACATTACGCAGGATACCAGAATATAAATAATCTACATGTATAAGGTGACATCAAACAAAATCTCAAACAACATGTCAGTCACCGTTATTCCATTGACACTTGATGTTCATGGGATAAAATGACCCGAGACAGTTGCATCCAGAGAACTATAGAGAAAGTGTAGTGACGTAATCTGATATGGCACTTGAGAGTCGAACTCCACAGGGTCTTCTCGTCCACATGGTGGAACAAGCTACCAATGAATGCTCATGTATAATTACATAACGAGATATAGCACCTGAGAGTCGGACTTTTCAGGGTCTACTCACCCACTTGGGGGAACGAGCTACAAATGATTTTTGGCGATCACCATACATCTTTGTGCCCATTCTATCATCCATTGTGTGACGATCTGTAAAGAATGTCATCGAAACTTGTCCAAATCTTTGATATCACTGATATTTCATGGACTACATTCATGTTCAATTCATGCCAGTTTCAGATCGGCTGATATCGATATGTATTTTGTACTCATAACTATCACTTCACGAATACTTTTTACTGACTATTTAGGTCCTATGCCACTGTATGGGAGCCGCCTCGTTTTGGATGTCTCGATTGCTCGGCTATCTGGACGGCAAGATACGCTGTGTGGCTAGCCTGCAAGCTGGCATTACCCCACATCCCAGTCCGCTTAACACGGTAAGGTGGCAAACCACCTGCATGGGTACCTTTAACTGTTGATAAAGTTGACCCCGGTGATATTGCTAGGTATGAATCTTTGCCTTGCGTATATGATTTGCCGTTTGACTGAACTAATCAAAACTGGCCGTTTTTGTGACTGTCAGTGTAAAATAAAGGAAACTATAAACGGCTCCGGACCATAAGCAAATTACCATATCAGTTATTGCGTAGCTTAAATCCAATGAATCTAGTAGGCGTACACGTCAACACTACTCTGAACTTTCATGCATGAAATATCGTGTTTCATTCTTCCGGTAATGCTTACGTTTCAGCTAAAAGTCAAACTGAACGTAGCGAGCTTGTTTGAAACATTTGGAGTGGAAGCCCTCGATTCATACGATGACGAGCTTAGTATTCTGGATAGACTACACCAGAAGATTTCTAAAGGTATATACTGTATAACAACTTTTTCTCTACACTGTGCAAACCAGAACTCAGGAGACAAACATTCAAAGTTGCCTATTGCAACTTCCTAGACATTTGAGCTGGTCACATAAGTACAATGGAGCCTTTGTATAATACTTCTAATGCATGCTTATCCGTTACCTGTTCAGTAACGCTAGGATCTCGCTAAAATTGAAGAATCCGTGAGATTATGTGAGATATGGCCGTGTGTTTAAAATGAGAACATGTGATTTTGGCTAGGTTTAAGCGAGGTCCTAGTGCAGGTCCTAATGCTACTGAACTTTGTGTTTATGGACACAATTAGAAAATGTGTGCGTCCTGTTTCATCGGCTACGCGGACACATTTCTTACGAAAGAGTAATCGAGCCTTCCTTGCTACATACAATATTCACCAATATTGCTGAGGATTAACTTCAATGTAACAACCAATTGACCTAATCAACAATTTAGTCGGAGAAGGGTGTCGTCGTTATTTACAGGAAAGGAATTGTTCACCAATTAGAAAATGTCGTTAGTAAACACCTTGAGAAGAAAGGTTCCCAGGATAGATTCCTTTGATACTCATGACTTCAACCACTGTCAGAGTTGGACTAGTTTGATGTTTTGTTTCCTGTGTCAGATTTAATCTCTAGTTCTAAAGTAAACATAGCAAGAAGGGCTGCAGCGTAGTCATCCAATCTCTAGACTTTAGTTAATATTCTCATAAGTCCGAAGTTGTTAATTATTGCAACAATCTTCCAGCAGACGCAGCTTTACTGCTGCAACCAAATAATGGCTGAAAAGCACATGGGTGATTCGATTCAAAACTATAAGAGGTTTGATTGAGCACTTCGTTTTCGTAAAGTTACGTGGGTACTGGATATAAATATACTTTCACGTCTGTTGTTTGTAACAAAAACATGGCTGCCATCGGTGAATGCGTTTACGCAGGATTGTTCGAAACGATCTGTGAATTGGCAAAATCGACATTTTTATGATCTGCAAAAACGACTTTTCACCTTATTTCTAAGACTGGTAGATTTCTCTGCCCGGTTGCATGAAACAGTTCCTAAATGTTAGGAATGTTCTTAAGTCTTAGGGTAGTCCGTAAAATTTAGGGAATGTTGCATGAAATGTTCTCAGTTAGTTTAAGCATTAAATAGGGACTCAACTTTTGGGGTTACCTAAAATAAGTCTCTACGTTGAGTCCCAAGCAATGAAATGGAGGATCAAGCTAATGTTGGCGTAGACAGCCAGCTAGCTGTATGAACACTGTCATCAAAATACAGCTAGGTACCACTGTTTGTATTTCTTTCGTAGACCTCGAAATTGCGCACAGCCAGGGTAGTTCTAGTCGACACTGCGCCGCGAAACGTGCATCAACATGTAAATCTAAAAACCGGACGGGGTGCATGCAAAATCTGCTAATCAACCGACACTCACCTTACCCGTTACAACCGTTTAAGTGAAAAACAATGCAACAAGGTCATTTTCTTGCGTAACTCTCCACTTTTCTAACAATGAAAAGTATGTCGTCGTACGCTCATGTCACGCATCGTGCCATTTCCTAAATTTTTGCGACATCCCTCGGGAGATGACGATAGCTTGGCAGCAGCAAAATTTCTTCTGAAATTCGTTTTTTCGGTATCAAAATTCTAAAATCTTATAATGACGTGAAACCAGTTCCGATAATTTGTTGTGACTTGTACACAACCTCGCGTAAGAAGAACAGTCGATAGAAGAATCGGCGAAAAAAGAAACTGGATAATAGGTGACGCAATATTTCATGTCGTCGAAAGTCGTCGCTAAAGATCGCTCCACAACTTTAGCACCAGAATAACGGTAGAACGCCTTTTTTCCAAAACAGTTAAATAATTTAGTTTACTCATGGAAGACTGTAGTTTTTAGTGACACTAATTTCGTTTCAAATTTTATCTTATCACTATTTTACCCACATCGGTGCAAAGCTGTATATTTATATACAGCTTTGTACCAAGGCTAATGTTGACGTTGACAAAAAGAATTATCCGTGACACAATTATCCCGCACGAGACGTTTAGCGGCGGTGAGCTAAACGAAAGATTTAGGTTTTTAAGAGCTGGGATATTCATGATAGTCAGAGAACTTGAACAGAAGCTGGAGTTGTCGAACAGCAAAGGTGTGATCTCACCCACTGAAGTAATAGTTCCATCGTAAACTGAGTTTAACGATTACTGTAGTGCCACGACTTACCCCACGTCTCACTTAATTCCCCGAGCAGATAACTTTAACAGCGCGTTGGGAAGGGCAGCGACTCCTACGGAGATTTTGGTATTTTCACCAGTTTGCCACGACGTAATAATTTTTTACATTAACATGGGCGGCCAAAATGTATTGCCTGCTCTCTAAACAGCAGTATAAAACTCGAATTCCCAGATAACGTACGTTGACTGTGCGCCCTACTCGAACAACCATTTAAAAGGTGGAACAGAGGACTTAAATGCAACAGGTATGCTCTCGTTCATAATGATTTTCACCAGGTTAAGCGACCTTAGCCACGGTGATCATCGTGAGTGTTTGGCATTGGGAACTTTTTTCGGATTTAGGGAGCTCCCAATAAGGACAGAGTGTAGGACAACTTCGTGTAACAGTCCTTAAACTAAATCCTTATAGAGACTTCCCTAACTAGTTTGGGAACTTGGTTAAGGCCCTAATTAGGGACCGTTTCATGCAACCGGATACTGGTATATAGAATACTTGCACACGTGATGTGCGCATGCTTTTATTTACTTTAAAGTCGTGTGTTCGAAGAACTGGAACCAATACACTGATGTTGAATTTTTGTGTTGCTGTTGTCTATGTCCATGTCTACGCTCAAACAGTTATTCAATGAATTATTTTGAAAACTACTCCAGGTGTTACATGTCAAAAACTAAAACACTTTGCGCCGACTGTTGTGAGTTAGAACTAACACTAGGTCTAGTTGGTTGCCTAAGGTGAAATAATCACGCACAGGTATTTTCCGGTTTTAAGCTATCAATCATATCTTAATTGGATCGGTCTGAAAAGGCTTTTTTTATGAATTCTTTGTGTGTCCCGTCCCTACATGTACGCCCATACATGTAGCAGTCGTCTGCTCGTCCCTACTAAAGCCTACTATGCGACAGCAACTGGGATGGCTTAATACCCACTTTATGACGACATGTAGCACAGTCAGTTCATGAGATTGCGAATACGGCTTCATCAAATTTCAAATTCAGGAATATCATTGATGACGTTGCCTAACGTAGTACGTATTTCTCTTCCAGTGGTTGCCGACACGACTTCAGCAGATTACAACATTTGCAAGAATAGTGTGTGCCACAAGCTGACTCTAGTTTACGGGTTGCTATGGGAACACAATCAGATGAACAACGACACCCACCGGTCACTTCATGAGATGTTTGGAGCAGGCTCGTTGATGACGTTTGCACATATCTTGAAGTAAGTTGTATAAAACGGAACACAGTCATGGGTCATTTCCGTTCACATCACACGAGAGTCAAATCATTACAGAAAGTCAATAAATCTTTTTCCTAAATACCATACATTAATTTAAAATTATCAAGAGCAAAATGAACCGCGTAATACTTCTTTATACTTTTTTGTTGATATTACTAAATGTGGTCAAGATGAGTCAATAATGGAACATAGAAACTGACGGCGCTCAATATATGATTGAACATCCATGCAGCATCTTGAGTACGACACCAAATACTGTGTTTTAGGTCACTAGGGCAGGGACGTCTTGTGGGATTCAAAGAAGGAGAAGACGATTTATACATGCCTGGGTACTCAGAAGACACGGACAAGATGTTGTCATCACGTGACGCAAGGGAGTGGTTGGACAGGCTTGACATTCCTATGGTCCTTCTAATGAGTGAGAAGAATGGTGTTTTTAAAGCTCCAGACAACTTGAAGGTAGGCGTTCAATTCAAAAATGCGCTCTCAAGCACCATCTTCCTGTTGCCTTCGTGGTTTTGTTGATTTTTTTCAACTCGTGACATGCTCTGCTGATTGAGGGCGAAGTTGTGCGTAGTAATACCACAGTTCTTGCCTTGGGTAGCCTACGACAGAAATAGTTTGAGTGGCCAGCTCGAAGAAACGTCAATGAAAACAGCTAATGTTATGTCTGTATATTAAGCCAAATTTGTACAAACCTATGATAGATTTTAACTCAGTAAATGTATACAACTTGTGCTAGTAGAATACCCGCTAAATTGAAATTGGATTCAAAGTGGTTGTTGCTTTATTTGCTTAACGGTTACTCTAGATTGGACAGAACACACATGCTTCAATCTAGGTGCCCGGATTACGTCAACCATTCCTTTGTATTGTTCAACCTGCTGTAGGTGATGCATGATCTCGTGCAAGCCGCACATCCGGAACACAAAGACCAGTTTGAATTCCATTTGCTCGAAGGATACGGACACTTGGACCCCCTGATTGGAAAGAACGCCAACAAAGAAATTTATCCAATCATAGTATCTTTCCTCGACAAATATGCGCACGCAGACATTAGTGTTTACAAACAGGCCTTTGCGACTGTGAATAAGGCTTTGAAAGATCAAGCTGTGACAGGTAATCAGGAATGTTGTAATTAGCAGTATTTGATTGTTCAGATAATCGTTACTTATTTTTAGGCGTAGAATGATTTAGTTCTTTTGGAGGTGCACAAAATGAGATTCTTTGACTTAAGCATTAGCTAGGTAAACACATAAAGCAATAAACTGTGGTTCCGTTGAAGAAAGTAAATTTTGCTTTAGACCACGTACATGTACTACTCTAAAACTGATATATTTTTGGCCTTAAAAAGAATTGACGGTTCGTTATTCCTCGAAACTTCGCTCTGCGAAGAAATGAGGCACTGATGTGAGAAAACTTGGTAGCCCTCAAGCTGGAACGAACTGGCAATTCTTTCCAATTCCGGAAGTCGCATAATTATTTTGACTAAATGACAAAGTCAATTTAATAACCGGGGAAGTCTAAATCGAAAATTGGCTTTTGCGACGGAAAGTGGATTTTTCTCCACTTAAGTTACATGCTCAGTCTAAAGAACTCTGTCACAAATGTCCAAGACAAACAGACATTTGATTAATTTGAAAGTGAGTGCGGGAGCACCAGAATCCTGTGGGTTTTTTTTGACTAAGCCATAGCCGTAAGACCCCGAAGACTGACGAGACGTGCCGAAACTAAGAGCAAGTGTAATGCCAAGATTCACTGCTATTGTTTCTTATTTCTCTCGAAAGGGAAGCAAAACCGTGTTTTCACCTTTTTTCCAAATAAGGAAGTTTACCTAACAAACACTGGGATGTTGATTAATCGGGGACCTCGAACAACAGCTGCATCCAAGTTTGCACGTTCCCGATAATTGAAGGGGATTAGGATGGATTCGTAATTTTTTATAGGAACATAATTATTTTACTGAATTCGAAAATCATTCGTAACGTCTTTACAGAGAAGCTTGCTTGGGACGTCATCATCGAGGCAAGCAGAAAGGAGTTATCCGACCATCCCGACTTTCAGATTGAATTAAGTGATCAGGCACAGGAACCAAATGACCTTGAAGGCGCGGAACTTACGACTGAACAAAAAATTGCTGCTATTATGCTGAAGAACGAAATTCCCGATGAACAAGTGGTTGTTTGGAAAAAACGCCTGCATTATGCAGAAGTTGACAAGTGCGTGCAAGTGTGCCGAGCTAGATCAATTAAAATTTGGGTTTGCGAATTGTATCCATAACTGTAATTGCCAACACCGGAAATCAGATAGGTCGCACCCCGGTATTAAACATGTATGCTTCTAATAAACATTGGACCAAAGACACCATGACAAAACTCAACATACACTTCTACCACCAGTATGCGTAACACAAGCGTAGTTATTTTCAGGACACAGGTACTGTGTATTCAAGTTTTTCCCCATAGATTTCATCCGTGCCTCCAGAAACCCCATCTTCTGTGTTCCAAAAATCAACTAAATGATTGCACACCGGCTACAGGTGTACTTTCCTTGTAAGTAAAGTGGTTGAAATCAGTTTAATTTCACAAGGCAATAAACAGTGAAATTGTACACCATATTATAATCCAATTTGCAACGTTTGATTTAATCAGTATCGAAATTCGGGCGTTCTTAGTTTTGTTTAAACTAGCCTTGGTGCAAAGCTGTAGATGTAGGCTTCACGCTGCTAAACTTGCCAACAATACCTGCGTTCGATTTTCGAGTCTGACTCGACGATTGAGGATGCCGGATATAACGATAAAGAAGTAGTCCTGGGTCGGCGAAGAATTGTTCACTCGACCTTTCCTTACAAAAAATGTCAATTAGTTTCTAAATGGATGACCAAAAACAAAGGATTAAAAATGATCAGCCACTGTGAGGATGAGCAATGAAATATCGTGACGTCAATCTCAAACATCTGGAATTCACGGATTAAATAGGTATAACAAGTCATTTGAGACTGCTACTTTGTCACTGAAACGTCCAAAAATCCAGGAATTTCCACGCAAAGTAGATTCAGACTTAAAAAGACAATACAGACCCGGATGTAAATATCTGTAGAGAAAATGCTACTTGTCGCTTAATTGTACCATTAGAAAAGACAACGTGAAGCTTGGGTATATTTTGAACAGGTACACACCTCCCCAGCCGTCGGCTTCCGAAGAGATTCACTTTGAGCGGGTAAGGATGGAAAACTCACGAAAAAGAGCTATCTACTCTCTAAGCGACACGCATATCGCCGCTTACTTTGCAAAAGGGACCCCAGCTCGGCTTCTTTCGTTCCTTGAAAAGCTCACAGCTGCTTCATTCGAAGTCCACAGCCTCGTCTTACTGGGCGACATCGTAGAAATGTGGCACTACTCCGTAATTGAGGCGCCACCTACAGGTACGTAAAACAATTTTTTGCAGCGTTTGGGTGTGAATTTGAGGCATTTTCATTAAAGTATTTTGAAGCCTNAGCTAGGTAAACACATAAAGCAATAAACTGTGGTTCCGTTGAAGAAAGTAAATTTTGCTTTAGACCACGTACATGTACTACTCTAAAACTGATATATTTTTGGCCTTAAAAAGAATTGACGGTTCGTTATTCCTCGAAACTTCGCTCTGCGAAGAAATGAGGCACTGATGTGAGAAAACTTGGTAGCCCTCAAGCTGGAACGAACTGGCAATTCTTTCCAATTCCGGAAGTCGCATAATTATTTTGACTAAATGACAAAGTCAATTTAATAACCGGGGAAGTCTAAATCGAAAATTGGCTTTTGCGACGGAAAGTGGATTTTTCTCCACTTAAGTTACATGCTCAGTCTAAAGAACTCTGTCACAAATGTCCAAGACAAACAGACATTTGATTAATTTGAAAGTGAGTGCGGGAGCACCAGAATCCTGTGGGTTTTTTTTGACTAAGCCATAGCCGTAAGACCCCGAAGACTGACGAGACGTGCCGAAACTAAGAGCAAGTGTAATGCCAAGATTCACTGCTATTGTTTCTTATTTCTCTCGAAAGGGAAGCAAAACCGTGTTTTCACCTTTTTTCCAAATAAGGAAGTTTACCTAACAAACACTGGGATGTTGATTAATCGGGGACCTCGAACAACAGCTGCATCCAAGTTTGCACGTTCCCGATAATTGAAGGGGATTAGGATGGATTCGTAATTTTTTATAGGAACATAATTATTTTACTGAATTCGAAAATCATTCGTAACGTCTTTACAGAGAAGCTTGCTTGGGACGTCATCATCGAGGCAAGCAGAAAGGAGTTATCCGACCATCCCGACTTTCAGATTGAATTAAGTGATCAGGCACAGGAACCAGATGACCTTGAAGGCGCGGAACTTACGACTGAACAAAAAATAGCTGCTATTATGCTGAAGAACGAAATTCCCGATGAACAAGTGGTTGTTTGGAAAAAACGCCTGCATTATGCAGAAGTTGACAAGTGCGTGCAAGTGTGCCGAGCTAGGTCAATTAAAATTTGGGTTTGCGAATTGTATCCATAACTGTGTATAAATGACAACACTGGAAATCAGATAGGTCGCACCCCGGTTTTAAACATGTATGCTTCTAATGAACATTGGACCAAAGACACCATGACAAAACTCGACATACATTTCTACCACCATTATGCGTACCACAAGCGTAGTTATTTTCAGGACACAAGTACTGTGTATTCAAGTTTTCCCCCATAAAGTTCATCCATGTCTCCAGAAACCCCATCCTTTGTGTTCCAAAAATCAACCAAATTATTGCACACCGGCTACAGGCCTTATAAGTAAAGTGATTGAAATCATTTTAATTTCACAAGGCAATAAGCAATGAAATTGTGCACCATATTATAATCCAATTTGCAACGTTTGATTTAATCAGTATCGAAATTCAGGTGTTCTTAGTTTTGTTTAAACTAGCCTTGGTGCAAAGCTGTAGAAATACATGTAGGCTCCACGCTGCTATACTTGCCAACAATACCTGCGTTCGATTTTCGAGTCTGACTCTACGATTGAGGATGCCGGATATAACGATAAAGAAGTAATCCTGGGTCGGCGAAGAATTGTTCACTCGACCTTTTCTTACAAAAAATGTCAATTAGTTTCTAAATGGATGACCAAAAACAAAGGATTAAAAATGATCAGCCACTGTGAAGATGAGCACGGAACTATAGTGACGTCAATCTCAAACATCTGGAATTCACGAATTAAATAGGTATAACAAGTCATTTGAGACTCCTACTTTGTCACTAAAATGTCCAAAGTTCCAGGAATTTGCATGCAAAGTAGATTCAGACTTGAAATAGACAATACAGACCCAGATTTAAATATCTGTAGAGAAAATGCTACTTGTAGGTTAAATGTACCATGAGAAAAAACAACGTGAAGCTTGGGTATATTTTGAACAGGTACACACCTCCCCAGCCGTCGACTTCAGAAGAGGTTCACTTTGAGCGGGTAAGAATGGAAAACTCACGTAAAAGAGATATCTATTCTATAAGCGACACGCATATCGCCGCTTACTTTGCAAAAGGGACCCCATCTCGGCTTCTTTCGTTCCTTGAAAAGCTCACAGCTGCTTCATTCGAAGTCCACAGCCTCGTCTTACTGGGCGACATAGTAGAAATGTGGCACTACTCCGTAATTGAGGCGCCACCTACAGGTACGTAAAACAATTTTTTGCAACGGTTGGGTGTGAATTTGAGGCATTTTCATTGAAGTATTGTGAAGTTTGTTATATTTATTCCTGCTGTCAAACGGAAAAAAAACACGTCTCAGGTTTCAACGAGAAACCATTATGAATACAAATGTATATTAGAAGCCTCAGCATAAATAGAGTAGCATTCAGCTCCGTCCTGTATTTCCAGCATCGCAGCTAGTGGAGAGACTCCTGTCCGGTGAAATAGAGGGCTCTCCAGAGGTATTTAAAGCGTTGAGGAATTTGGCGGACAATCACGACGTGAAAGTTTATTTCATTCGTGGTAATCATGACCACAGCTTCACGAAGGAAGCTTGTCGTGACCTTCTCGGTGACAACGTTCAATTCGTCCCAGGAATTCTTGTAATGGAAATTGAAGAAGGTAAGAATGCGCTGAACGGTCATATCACCTCAAAGAGGGCGCGTCAGTTAAACCATTAAACGAACTGTTGGAACTCAAAGTGTGCCTAAGAAACGACTCTCCACCGGGTTATACGCGAATATCCTTTAATTATTCCGCCGAGGCAAAGGTATACACTGTAGCTGGTTATGTGTGCCTGAGACGCTATCTAAGTGTGGCTTTCTTGCTTCCCTCTGTGACTATTAACTTAAACCAGTGGTAGCGCTGTACTTGTTTAGTTAAGTTCAAATGTCTCAGCATTTATAATATATTTGTCGAATTCACACTTACTCACATTTGTCACTGTTGTGAACTGTTGTCCGATAATTTCAAACGTCGCTGAGAATTTGAGTTGCTGTAGCGCACCAGCAATTACAGTTTACTTTGAGTCCGATGTAATACACGATCCAGTTGCGAACTTCATATGCATGTGGCTATTAGCTGTTACCGTATACCTGTTTCACGCTCCATATCACTATTGCGTCGTCTGCGTATACTCAGTGCAAGCTTCACATATGTATTGCACGCTCCATTGCGACCATCAGATCACTATTGTGCGCTTGCATTAGGACTTTAGGACTGACTTTGCTCCTTAGTAGTTACTGGTTTATCGAAGAGAATATCAATCTCAATTCAAACGTTTTAGCAGCATGTATCTCGTGTAAGCTTCTGAACGGGATTGAACCAAAGATTTTACACAATTTGCAGAAGATGAGATCTACAGAATTCGCTTTGAGCACGGTCATGACTGGGACCTCTTCAACTCGTTCGCTCTGCGTGACCAGCCAGGTGGACTTTTGCCGGGTAAGTGTGATTAACTAAACTGTTTGGTATTGCAAGATTATTTCACCTAATGATGCCGAATGAGATGTGAGCCACCTGACGTGTTGTTTCATCTCTTAGTTTTAATTTTATCACAGTCAACATTATGGAGGTATTCCTGAACACTTTCAGAAGAAGATGTACAATTAGTATGGCAGAATGTCGGACGGTAGTGCAAAATATTCCTGGTGAAACATGGGACACCATTAACAAGTTTAAGACGTTATGTCTGGTTATGTATTCCTACACCATGGTCACGTCAAAAGATGATATTTTGCAAGTTTCCACCGGTATTAACTGCCTTGCCAGTCACATCAACAGGCCTGCATTTCGTTGGGCGCAAGACTGTGGCTTAAACATGTAGTAAATAACTTTCCCCTAATCGTTAATTCAATCCGACCATACAACACTCTGGCCTGCACTGCCAAGTATTTATGTTTCTATGATAGGTGTACTCGAGAAACAGTTGCCATTCACTCGCATTCACTCTCGCATGACGCAAAGTTTTTCGAAATCATGCTGGACTGTACGCTCGCGCAAAACTTTGTCTGACAGTAGGCGCTCCAGGGTTGCGTTCTGTTAACACATAAATTCCCGAATAGGGTTGAAGATCGCTGGATCATGCGCTTGGTCTGTAATAAATGGCGATTTCTCGCAAAGCTTTGCGCGAATCTGAAGTTCCTTGGGGTGTTCTAAACTGTTTTGCATTACCGTACTGCCGCGCCTTAAAGCCCATGGGCCTATATCCGCCTCTTTGGCGACATATATTATGCATGTAAGCGCAGATCTACGCAGACGCCATTGGCCTAATGATGCGGCAATTCGGAATGCTTCAGTATAATAAACATAAATATACATCAAAATCATTGCTGTGGTCATCAATTACGTGCATTGTTCTTGCATTTGGTCATTAACTGGCGCATAAACCACCATGTTCCGGAGGACAAAATCTAAGGTGCGCTTTAAAATACACATTTTTTATTCGGATGTGCATGTATATTTACACATAGGCGATACGTGCCTTGGCTACTTCGTGGCCCGATTGGCGTCCACTGTTGAGTATGAAACGCCAAGCTACGTCCAGCGAGCAACTGGTATTCTGGAGAAGTGTGGCTTCGATGTCTTCGGTAGTTTGGTTGTGAAGCTGCTCGGCACCGACTACTTGCAAAATCTGCTAACAGAAAAGGTGATGGAAGGTAATACAGAATAAGGAATGTTGTGGGAAGCAATTGCAGAACACAGAAGGAAACGTAGATACCTGTATCTAAATGTAGAATAGCCCTGGAAGGAAAGTTATCGGAATAACGTGGGGAGGAAAGAGGTTCGACGGTATTATCGAATAACGCGGGAAAGAAAGGTGTTGGAAGGTGTGGCAGAATAACACAGGGAGGGTAGATTTTGAAGGTATTGTAGAAAAATACCGGAAGGAAAAATGTCGCAAGGTATCGTGGATGAACAGGAGAAGGAAAGATGTGAGAAGGTGAGCTAAAAAGGATGCCTAAAGGTCAAGGCTTGAAGTTTTCCGCTGGAATTTCAAAATTGTAAATATTAAAATTCCATGGTACCGCAGAGTTAGTGAGGAATCTTTTAGATGTCCGAGGTAGTACAGAAATTAAATTTGGGATAACAGTCTAAAAGTAAACTTAAAATTTACGTCATGTGTTCATTTGAATTATTCTTGATACAAAATGAATTTAGAAGCTTTTGAGGGCATTATTAGTTAACACTGGGGGATCTAGGTTGTCGCTATTCGCAATCACATTTTTGATGAAAAACGGTTCACTGCTGCCCCTTATACCGGTCTCATTTTCGCTTTTGTCCAGACAGGGGTGGCTGGAAATATTGCTACCGTGAATCAGCTTAAGAAATTTAGACTCTTCTGAATTTTGGTATAAAACTTGTTTTCAGTTCCTTTTGGGAAAAAGATTAACCCTGATCAGAAGTTCTTACTAAATGACAATGGTGATTACGTAACGTTCAAGAACCTGTGCAAATACAAACTAGTCTCCAGAATGGTGGCGAAGGTAAGAAAAAGTACATGTAACCCCTTCCATTGCTATTTCTTCAAGTGACCTTCTTTTTGCTCTAACACTACATGTACCTTATTCTGGATATAATCTTTTCTCCCACATGCCGTGTTCCTTTAGTCTTTTATATTTATTATTGCCCATATTGTTACCACTGCTGACTGTTTCCTGAACCTGGAAGAGTTGTAGTTGGAGCATAGAGTTGTCGTTGTACGTGTAGCATAGTGGTACATGTAGTTTCTTAACCTTTGTACTGTATGGACGCTACATGTATCAGTCGAGTTTAAATGACCCAATGTTCCTATTGAGGGAACTCTACTTATCACCCAGCTTGTAGGCACTTGGACTAGCAACTTGACCTCATCGAAGTTTTTACCTAATATTATCATTCCATTAAAGGTCAATCTCATGACCAGGTACTGCTGGAAGAGCGCTTCATTCTTGTGTCTCTGGTTAATTTTCATTTAAGCTCTCAAATATATTTCGAATGTTCTTAATGTTTATAACCACGGTTGGTTTTACTTGTTGATTTTATGTAATGTGTGGGTGGCTTTAGGTGGACAATGTAGAAATCATGAGCTTCCGGTGCAATATAAAGCTTGGTGCACTTAAATGGGCAATTTTCTTAAGCATAAAAGAAAACCCTGTTGACAGATTGAAGACATCAAATGGTTTGTCTCTTACTGTCGCGGAAGCCTACTTTCGTAGTACGACCTTTCATATACAGAGTCTCATATACCGAAGCGCATCGACTCACACTGAGACACATTAGTTCTTAATGATCTGTACATTGTAACAATTCACATGCAAAGCAGGCGGCGTAATATCCAACTACAGTAGTCGTGTCATTTTATGACGATCACGCGTTTCGCGTAATAACCCTTGCCAGATTCACTCTTTGTTGTCAGTAAGCAATTTCGCCCAGCCAGTAAATATATAATTCGCCATTATTTATCATCAATACATATACATGTACATGTAGTTAAGACGTAAAATTGCAACTTCCTGAAGTTTATCCGTTAACCCTTCAGTAGTACCAACATCGGGGTCTTCCCTGACCAAACGAAACTTATCTGGAGAGAGAAAAACTGAGAAAATTTCCTCCCGTGATATTTATGTTTCAGTTTGGTGAAGATCGCGTTCTTGGCATGCTCAAACACGCCCTTGGAGACTATTCCGATTTTCTGGAAACATGCGCAGAAGACGTTGTTGTCGTTGGCCACAGTGAAGTGATGGCGCTGAAGGAAATGCCCGGTCGCCATGGCAAACTAATCTTTGCCAACGGAGGGGCGTGGCACGACGGTGTAGCCGAGGTATTTATGCTGCGAGTGTGAGATGGTCTGGGTAGAATTATAAGTTGCCTAACAAAAAACCTTAAACGTAGCCAAGTTTACTTTTAACACTAACGAAGTGAAAGGACATTGAGTCACTGTATAAGAAACCTATGGGAAATTAATTTTTCTGCAACACGTTAAGTTACAAAGATCGTGCTTTCTTCATTGATGCGGTAATACATCTTCGAAATTAAATTAGATTAAATTGTCACTGTTCTCTTGTTTTTAAATAGGGACATCACTTTTTCCCGACAACTTCCATTTAGTGTAGACTGGTAAAATTGCTCCACGGTATCTTGCCGTAAACTTGGCGAATGTTTAAAGGCTTCAAAGGAGCTTTACAATCATTCAATCACAATCTAAATTTTGTTCACAACACCGATTCCCATCTAATGTTCTTTTTTTCAAATTTGTTTTGTTCTGCCTGAATCTAGGAAGGCACTACCCCCCTCCCCCTGCGCCGCAATGCGCCCTTTGTTAATGACCTTCTACCCGTCAGTAATGTTGTCCTTCCACATGAGTTTCGCCATTTCCTTCAAAAGTTCGTAAGTTTCCCCATTTAACTTCATGATTGATTCTTAGCCATTAACACACGTAAAATTGTGCATCTTTTGACTCCGAAGATCCCGTAAGCCTGTGTACGTTTTGCATCTCATTCAATTTAAATTGTTTTCACAGACTCTTGGGGTAGATTTTTTGTTTATTTTGGTGTTTTCTAGATAGTTAAAGTGGCTCTAATTCAACGTTCTGTCGAAGAAAGAAACTTTTGGTTTGGGTCACTTAACGCTTTAAGTTTATCTCAGCTTTCGCCTTACGAAAAGGAGCGGTGATTTTGGTGTGGTAAAGCACTGACACTTCGTTTTTCCCGGAGACCATAATCGGCCAATGATATAACACGGCGTTATTAATCATCATTAGAGCCTGGTTCCAAGCAATAACGAACTACATGTATCAGCTCTTTCCAAGTTGAAAAATCACGCTTATTTGAAATCGGAGGAACAATTTGAGACCAATTTCATAACAACAAGTTATCTAAATCAAAACTTACTTTTGACGGAAGTTTGATTCAGGTTTGTAGCCGCTTTAATGGAAAGTGGCGGAAACCACGTGACGTAACGACCCCAGATTTCCGGGAAACTGGTAGTGTCGCTTGAGCATGAGCTTCTCATTACTATTGCACTGGCCATTAAATCAACATGCAGCTTGAATTAGAAACTATTAAACGAAGCTGGTTGACAAATTCCATTTTGCGCACTCGTTTTGTTTTCGGAATAAACGCTGTCGTTCTCGGCTGGTTGCTCTGTGCAACAGGGAGTAGTACGTGACTGTAGGTCGGCACACCAACTGTTTTACTACCAATACTTAGAAGACACCTGTCGCCGAGGGCTGTGCTTAACAAAATCGGAACAGAAACTAACCCCCTCTCTATACCGCTTCTTTTGCGTTTGAACAACATGGAGATCGTGTACCTAGTATAACACATAAATTTATATTTTGAACCGTACTTGTACATGTATATGACATCTTCAAATTTTGAATCATTGATTTCGTCACGAGTTTCAGTTAATAAAGCAGACAGTGACTTGGTTTCAATTTTTTTAAATTCGAGATTCAGGAATATATTTATTCAGATATTTTGTAGATGTATTGAGTTTGCTTCGACGCTTCAAATGTCACTTTTTCAGGGCCTGGGGTCTATTTTGAACTCGAAATCTAACTCATTTTTTTCAATCATTTTCCTTTCTACGTCCTTGTACGATCAAAATAAATGTCTATCATTCTTTGGTCAAATGCACTTCAACACATGGCTGAGTGTTTTTACTCGAAATGTCGAGATAATTTTCGAGTTACAGTGTAGTAGCTGAAACTAGGAATCGCCAAGTGCAAGCGTGTTGTGGAATCCCACACCATAAGATGCTTGCGCAATGAATAACAGAACCTAATCTATAAGCTTGCACAGAAGAAGAGCGGAAAAGTTAACAATATTTACCTATTTAATATCAATAAAAATACGAGATTTTTCACTTTCGACATGTTTCGATGTCTCAAACATCATCATCAGGACAAAAATGTTTTAGTCAAACATGTCGAAGTTGAAAATCTCGTTGTTTTAATTAATATTGTCACTTAATTGTATTTGCTGAGACCACTTAAGGTTTCAAATTCAAAGATTAGACGCCGCTCATAGGTATTGCCTAATTTAGGAGTTTTAAGTAAAATACGTAACTGAACTGTTCATTTCAGACGTCTTACATAAAGATCACACCGCCACGCCACGGGAAAAACAGTGAACATGGAAAGGTCGAGTTAAACTATGCGTTGCATCACAGACAGACATATACATTTATTTCTTAAAGATGTACTTGTTTGATTTGAAGTAATACACTTAGGGGTTCGTTACCGCGAGTTATCGTTCCTACTAACAGACATACATTGCTTCAATGTGTACTGACTTGTTTTGGAATGTGTGTTCTCTACCCACCATTGTAGCGTTACTGCAGACAGACATATATTACTTGAATATGTACTCATTTTTTCTGAAGTGGGATAATTTGGGTTCTTTAACGCGAGTTATCCTTCCTACTGATATATATTTTTTTCAAATATGCACTCGTTTACTTTGATGTGGAATCACTTTGAGTTCTTCACCGCGAGTTGGCGGTCCAAAAGACGTATATCTCTGAAGTTGGTACTCATTTGTTGTGGAGTGGAATAATTTGGGTTGTTTACCCCGAGTTAAAGTTCATACTGACATAGTTTCTCTTATATACATGTATGTACTTATTTGCTTTAGAGTGGAATGCTTTGGATGTTTTACTGCGAGATAGTGTTCCAAATTACTCGCGGTAGTGCCATACATTGTGGTTCTGACGGAGTCTGTCGATTGACAACTCTCTGCAACCACTTAGACTGATACCGTGTCTTTCTTAATTTCTAGCGAGAAAAGCCAGGATAGAATCTCGCTAAGGTCACGTGCCTTGCATGTTACCCCTCTTGCAAAGGCTTGCGAGCTCTTGCTTTTATCAGGAGAGACTTTGTCTACTAAACACACCTCCAGTCTTCGCGCATACACTTCGCCACTTGTATTTAGATGGCGCTGCAGTGGAATGTAATCGTGATCACGTAAGATATCAACCTCAAGGTGTTCCATCGAAATTGGAATCCCGGTATAAACTAGATATCCCGGATTCGAAACTGACACCTGCATCGTCAAAACTGCTAACAAGCCCGAAAAACACAAACCCCGACCATTAAGACACGAACCCCTACAATTAAAACAGGAATACCGGGTATTGGACACGAAACCTTTACAATGTTGCAAATTTTCTGAGACGATGTCAGTAACTTCAAACTTTGAGTTATATGTTTTATGCGTGTGTGTTAAAATTGTCACTAATAAAACTTACTTATATTATATTGACTTTGTAATTTCAAATTACAAAATCAAATTGATTTTTACCGGTAAAACTTGTACAACTTCTGTGTGGGCGAATTTCAACATAATCTATAGATTTACATTCAGCACGTGTTATATCGGTGAATATTTAGTTAATTTATCATGATCGATGGAGCATATTGGACCTGCACTGCTCCCGAAGCAGTTTGACGCTCTAGGATCTACGCGTCGATTGTCTTTTCGAGATGGTAACATGCATTTCTTATGAAGCAGTTGATCATTTTGCTTTCAAATAGATGTTGCAATGCCGTGCAGTTATCGACGAATAAAACTATAAAATAGTGAAACTAGTAAAACTAAATGGACGAGTGTCGGTACTGAAATATATTAAAATATCACCACGTATTGAGCGATGCGCTCTTTCTCAAGGGTGTGCTACAGTGGTCAACTGTTTTGTCTGTAGCACACCCTTCAGAAAGAGCGCATCACTCGATATTTTAATGTGTTTTAGTACCAACGCTCGTCATTTTAGTTTCACTAGTTTTACTATTTTATATTTTTGCTTTCACATGCAACGGTCTTAGCGAGATGTCAACACACATTTCTGGTGAAGCAGTTTACCACTCTGGCATCACATGGGAGGGTCTTAGCGAGATGTCAACACACATTACTCGTGAAACCCTTGATTACTGTAACACTCACACACGAGGGTCAGGTGTCTCAGAACCGCCAACTATGCGTCTTCTCTGTTCCATTTGCGATGCTTGAGACCACTAAGTGTTGTTAAATGTTTAATACATGTAAATACGTGATGTCATCCATGTAAAGCCATAAAACATCTTATTATTTAAATTGCTTATTTTTATTAAAATCCCATTGAATTTATTATTAATATATGGGACCCCACTTTTGAGGCCCCGCACAACTTCTTGCCCATGTCATTTTAATAAGCATAAGTCATTTTAATAATAGTAAGCTGATGAACTGGGTGAATAAATGAATTGCAATAAGTAATTACATGTAAGGAGTTTAATGTAACTTATGTTATGTAATGCGGTTTGACCACATGGGTTTGCTATTGTCCGTCAGGATAACAAATGTACGTGTCTACACATGAGACATTTTGATCAAAACGCCTACGGGTGATTATATCTGACGACACATACCTCGATTTTGTTGATAAAAGTCTAAACTGTTCAAGACTGTCCTTAGATAGTCTGGTTCACTATGTCCAAATTGTTCACATTCGTTGGAATTTTTGGGGAAAATGGAAACTATACATTTTTGGAAACCTTAGTGAATGACGAATCAAAAAATAATTGATTCCATTTTTTCGGTGGCCATCTTGGCGGCCCTCTTGGATTTTCAAAATGGTGCCGTTTGAATAGATTTTGCCCAATATATCCGCCTTTGGGTCACTGAGAATGTTAGTTTTTATGGCTACACCTGCAGCTCTGAGGTCAACGAATTGGAAATTTTAATTTTATTGGAGGCCATCTTGGCGGCCATCTAGAAATTTCAAAAATGGCACCCGTAAAATACATTTTGCTCAGTATCTCTGCTATTTGGTCACTTGTAATGTTAGTTTTAATGGCTGGACCCAAACTTTGTGGGGTAAGGAATTTAAAAACAGTATTTCTAAAATGATAAGGTAATCTAAATGATTTAATAGCAGCAACAAACACTCAGAATATTTAAAGGAAGCACAGAAACGCAGATTAATCTATATCTATTTGAAAAGAGATTTCAGACATATGTTTTGAAGATTTCGATATTATTTCCACTATTCACTTTGGAATCCAGCTCTCCTCTACTCAATGGAAATGCATTTTGCCTTGACAGTCTGATGGCCGATAGGTTTCGCAGTACACAGGCTGAGGATCAATGACGAGAACAACAGGAGTTGTAGCCTGCAGGGTAAATCGACCAGAAACATGCTATCAGCCACTATGGATTCACTCTCATGCCAAGAGCATTCTTTGCTGCCAGTGAGACAATGCTGTCATGCACAGACAAATCGAATGAAATCCACCTTCTGCAGAAACTTTCCGAAGCAGAGGTCTTAGAACAGGACAGTCCTCAAGCTGTAAGCGAGGTTTTAGTCCCATAATACTGGTACTCGTCATTGCCTAGTATGACAGGCTTCTCAGTAATACTTCAGTCCCCATGCATCTGGGATTGTGGACGTGAATCCAATATGGATAGTATTTGGTGCTGTCCAGTGGCGGATTTATGGGGGCAAAAGGGGCATGGCCCCTCCTAAAATTCTCCTAGATAACATTTGGATGTTTGGGGTGCAAATTGCTGACTAGCATATGCGGGCATCCAGGGGAGCTCGCGGGCGAATTCACAATGCATAGGCTTTGAAAAAACTCTGATTACCGATTTTGCATAGTAATAAGGTCCACAAACCCAAAAATTCGAGACCCGTGCATCTCTACATTTTAGGCTGGTGGTGCGCATTTGGCGAAATTCTGGTTATTCCTATGCCGTCCTCCCCCCCCCCCAACTCAAAATCATGGATCCGCCCTTGCTATCCGCGCAAAGGCTCTTCGTGCTTTCCATACTTTTACACGGACAGACAACACTGGCCCATTCTGGAGGTTGAATATATATTTGAAGGCACAGCAGCCTTTTTGTACTGCTTATGAAGTAACAGGTGAACCTCTTTTCACCTTTGTCCCTAAAGTCACAAATAGCATCCCAGAGTGTGTGGCCAGGCAGTCATTGCTCGACAGGAGTACTTTGACCCATTGCGGAATGAATTAACAAAGACAAAGACGACCAGCTGAAACCCTCACAACTGAGGAGCTTCCGGTGCCAGAGGCTATCATTGAGATGGTTAGATGCCAGTGCAAAAACAATTACTCTTCCCAAAGATGCTCTTGCCCATCAACGGACCTATCTTACACAAATCTATATCAGTATAGTGCACGATGTTAGAATAGTGATGATGTGGTTCCTGGTGACAGTGATGGCTATAGTAATGATCTATAGACTGATTTTAAAGTTTGAAATACTATTGACACTACAAAAAATACTTCCGTGTTCTTTAAGCGTAAATAAGTTGTTTAGGTACTGGTTTAGTTTAAGGGTTTTGAAAGAAACAAGCTCCGAACAAAATATACAAGAAAGTAAGATAGTGATCAGGTGTTGTATTACATGAAGAATGTATTTAGAAAATGTGGCTGCTAATAAAGGGGTTTTTGATTATGTTTCTCATTTAATAAGTTGCATTTTCAGATTTCTTGACCACAAAAATGTGGGTGCAGCCATTAATACTAATAATCTAAGTGACCCAAGAGCAAAGATATTGAGCAAAATGTATTTTACGGGCGTCATTTTTAAAAATTTAACATGGCCGCCAATTTGGCCGCCAAAAAAATTAAATTTCCAATTCCTTGACCTGAGAAATGCAGGTGCAGTCTTAAAAGGCAACATTCTAAGTGACCCAAAAGCAGAGATATTGGGCAAATCCATTTTACCGGCGCCATTGTTAAAAATCCAAGATGGCCGCCAACATGGCCGCCAAAATGGAATCAATTATTTTCTGATTTGTCATTCGATGAGGTTTCCAAAAATGTATAGTTTCCACTTTCCCCAAAATAATTCCAACAAAATTACACAACAAACCTGACTAAGAATTGTTGTGAATAAACAATTAGCTCACCAGAAAAACAATCTTTGTTCATGAGCTGTCGAGGGCCAAAGGTTAGAGAAATAAGTGATTGNGCCACGCACTTCGTATTTGTAGGTTGATTCGATTTTACCTCCATTTAATAGTTGAACAAAATTTGATAAACCGATGTCAAGACCGGAGTTGCCACTGGTAAACGAACAGTTTTTGTTTGTCCAAAGTTCACCCGCTAAGTCATAAAATGGTAATTGCCGACCAAGGACACGCTTAATCCGAATTGGTCGTCTACGCTAGGCGACCAATTAGCCGACCCAAGTGCCGACCACAGAGGCGACTAAGCAGACGGCTCCTAGCCGACCGTTGTTGGTCGGCTGCTGGTCGGCTAGACGACCGGTCGACGGCCGGTCGTCGACCAATTTCCGACCGGTCGGCCAAAAATTCGTGATGTGTGTAATTGGTCAGACCCGCTCGTTTCCACTCTGGAGACACGAGGTGCGAGCAAAGGTTTGTTGATACCCATGGCGAATTCTATGTGATGCCCCTCTTTCTACATAAATATGTGTACAATAATACTAAGAAAAGTAAAAAATGGATCATAAAATAGAATCTTCGTTCAAGTTAAGTACAAATCAGTAAAAATGTTTATCCACAGCGATTCATTTGATTCNTTCGACTTCCCCCCCCCCTTCCCCGAAGTGGACACACGGGGCCGTTGCCCTCCCCCCCTTTCTGCACACTACTGGTCCCAAGACACTTGTAATTGTGACCTGTCAACGAAATCGATAAAGCTTGTTTTACAAACGATTTGCCAAGAATCAAAATTAGGCACGTTATACCATAAGTTTATTCATCATCATTCTTATCACCACTTTTCTCTTTGGCAAATTCTGCAACAGAAATGATACAAGGGTGTAGAAAGAGAGCAAACTCCGTCGTATCCAATTTGCCGTCTTCATTAGTGTCAGCGACCCATTCCAATTCCTTGAGTTCATCTTCAGTAGCTTCTTCGATGTCAAGGGTATCGACAACCATTTTCTTGATTTCCCCAAAGGAGATCTCGCCATTACCATTTTTGTCGAAAGCCGAAACAGCTTTTTGCTCAGCTATTTCGACTGCTCTGGAAAGAATTGCGTTTAACGAATGAAAAAATTCATTATTTGAAGCAAAATTGTAGGGGCGGGAACAAAACTGGGGCCAGTGCATTTGATTTTAGACTGAAGCCAAATGTAAGGTCACACGATTTTTATGTGTCTACATGTATCTCTGGGTTACACATTACGCTCGCGAGTTGAGAATTCCGAGGCGGCGCTTGTTACAAATTTTACACTCTGAAGTGTGAAAAAACTCACGTGCAAGGTGCATATAACCATAGATTTAATACTCGAGATGGAATTTCCTGTAGCGCGCGCTATTAATTTACTGGCGCCTGCGCGACACCTGTGAACAACTGTAGTCGAGTCCTCATGTCCTATGCAAAAGTGATTACTCATGTACAGCATTGACCTGCAATATATTGCAGCAATACCCGATACAAATAATCAAACTTGCCTCATTCAATTTACCAAATCCAGTTGTTTTTCTAGCCTTGATGCTATTACTACACCTGTAGATGGTATATCGAAGCGCGTGAACTCTGTGCTGTGACATTTTTCAACTAAGCCTGAAAGGAGAATGCCACCAGATATATTTAGTCTTTTTTACCGTCTTAATCGCATCTTATACGGTCGACTTCACCTTGCCGAGAGGTGTCGCGTTAACCTGTGGGGAAGGTGAGAAACGACGCAGCGACATCAGTGGTTCGTATGCAGAGTGAATGCCGCTATTTCGCGGTGAATCGGTTCCCACTTGTCCGAACAATGAAGCTGCGAAAGAAAGCGGGTATTTCGTTTTTCCGACTTCCTCGCGAGGCCGACATGCTTAGGAAATGGCTCACGGTAGTGAAAAATAAAAGGTACGCTGTTAATAGCAAGTATGAGGCCGTGAAGCATCTCTGTGTCTGTGGCCGGCATTTCGTCGACAGTGATTTCTCTGACGAATTCCGGCTTACTAAAGAACTATCCATACGTTCCGTTGCCTGTGCATGTTCACGGCGCCTCTCTGGTATTTCTTGATCAAAGTATTCCGGTTCGAACTGATACCTGTGAAACTTACCAATCCGTGAAATCTTCGTCAGATGAGCTCTTGACTAACTAAGTCGGGATTGGCGCCGGGCGAGTTGCCATGTAGACGTTTATTATTCTGCGTTCTGTTTCAAAATGAATTATTCCCATCCTAACCAATGCTTATATCAAACTGAAACAAAGTCTGTCTCATTAGGTAAAATTTGCAATGCCTTTGCAGTATTTGTGAGTGTAATTGAGAAGCCAGTAATGAATAAACCACTGCGTTACCGGGTTTTAATACCAGCTATGACCGGGCACCGAGGCCGTGTGAGCGCATGCTAATTCGGTGTTTGCTAACAGAAAGCTGTTGTGAAACAACTAGTCGATTTTATATTCATGGTCACATGTTAGGGGAATCTTTATTAAGAAATACAAATACATTATTCAAATCATTGTTACTGTACAACCTTTGACCTGACGGTCTGTGGAAGGGGTACCCGACTTTGCGGACCCCGACAATTAGTAAGTAGATTTCCGTTTCGTGGCTGATTCTCATTATTTCTTTGGTTCACCATTATAGTCTTTTCCTGACTGTCGTTAGTTTTTAACTCGAGCTGGTTTATGTTTGTGCCAGCCCCGTCCGCGACGGGCCTGGTCGGGCTCCGAGCTACTGGCCGGGATAACAAGTCAGTCCGGCCGCGACGGACCTGATCGCGTTACGAGGCATGGTCGGTATAACAAGCGTTTTGTGTGTTTAGAACTCAAAAAATCATAATTCTAAACAACACAGTTCTAGGTTCTCGTGCCTGTATTTCACGGAAGAATACTTCGAATTTATCTCAGAACAGACCCCAAACTCCTGCTATGGACCTTGGTAAATTGGCCTGCCGAACTGCGTAGGCTACAGTGTGTCCAAATAAAAATAAATCCGTAACGGCGAAATAAAACAACACGTTTTTATAAGAACTCGGTGTATTTCTAAGGGTTTTACGTCGAAATTCGATTATTTATTGGTGTTAAACGATAAATTCAAGCGATAACCTTACACCAGTAACCCGTGTTGTGGACTGCTTAGCAGACTGCGTGTGAAACCAATTACGTCATTGAATAATTTCAACACCTCCGCCTGACGTCAGGTGTCAGGTAACGCAACCGAACGTGCCGTTATCGAGTAGAACTACTCTATCTAAATTGATACAAAATAGGTTGTTTTTGGGTGGCATATTCCTTTAAGGGAGTTGATTAGGAACGAGGGCAACCGAAAAGCACTAGAAGTTGGGCAGATAAATAAGTAGATAATTTAAAGCTAAGAAAGTACACAATTCGAAGGGTTTTGGTTGAAGTTTTGCTAGGATATGGACATGTAGCATCATTCATCATTGGCGCACCCAAAGCGAGCTCGAGGGCTCGAACGATACCCTAATTTGGCGAATTGGGCAAAAAAGGTCCGCCTCATTGAAACAAAAATTCCGGGGAAACGAGACAAAAGTCCACAGGAATTCGGCGAGGATGCACAATTCGTAGGCCTGAACCTAGTGGTCCCGTTTTTTATTTTCTTAGGCCTCGTTGATTTTATTCAGTGGAACGTCCGCATATCGAAAAATTCGAGATCCCCTATATTTTAGGCTGGGTGCGCTTGAGCTTGAAAAATGTTTCAAAGTCCCTCGTAACAGGAAACCAATGTCAGGTTTTGGGCTGTTGATTGTGACAACGAAAAATACTTTAAACTGTAACCGTTTATCTTGTTTCAATTAAAATTCATAGTGAAATTCGTAATAGATACTTGTTACCTTCGGCACTCCAAAAGCTGAAGTTTATGTTTTTATGTTTGTTTACGTGTGCATGTGTGTGTGCGTGCGTGCGTGCGTGCGTGCGCTCGTGTGTGTCCGTGTGCGCGAACGCGTGCATGTTTCTGCATGCGTGTACTGATTTGTATGCGTTTGCGTATTGTGACATGTGCGTGTAAAAATCTCTCTAGAAATCAATAAGATTTGAGAAGGTTTAGTATCTACGAATTCCAGTTTTCTTTTGGCTTGCGTCTTCTGCACAGGTCTAATTAGGTACTAGTACATTGCATATGTTCGAAGCTTTCCAGTCAACAGTCGTGTACATGTACTGTATGTTTATTTGTTTCTTAGAGTAACATAGACACGTGTAGAAAAACACCCCCTGGCTTAAGGCCAATTACATTAAACAGAAATTCATATTTTAAACCATTGGAGTACTTCTATTTTAGTGCATTACTTTAATGAGTTTTCTACTTTAAAAAGCCAAGCATTAGGCCCAGGTTACAGAAAACGGAATCAAGAGATATAATGCCTATCAGGTATTGATCCTGTTTTATTGTTGAGTATTGACAATACTACTTGTGGTTTTTCATTAGAATATAGTCACGTGGTACTTACGCCACAGGCCACGTGCTCATCCCCTTCTTGTATTAGTTTTCCAAGTGAATAGACGTATTATATGTTACTCTCATCCGTGTTGTTTTCATGCGCGCACCAGGGGGGGTTCCGGGGGCTCGTACGAGCCACCCATTTTGGCGAACTGGGCAAAAAGGTCCGCCCCGGAGAAACAAAAAGTCCGAGGGAAACGAGACGAAATTCCACTAAAAAGGCGCAGACGCACAGTTCACAGTACTGAAGATGGTACTCCATTTTTTCCTTGTTTTAGTNCCCCCCCCCCCGCCCCAACCTCTATGCGGCGCGCAGTGAATTACATATGTACACTTTCGCACGGTTTCAAACAGACAAACTTAGAATTGAAAATTGAAAGCGTTTATCTTCTATTAAATATCGATCAAATATTTGACATAATTTCCCATCTGGAAGAGTTGTGAAAAGTTTGTTAACATGAAAGAAATACAACAGACAATGCAACTCTTTGTCGTGTTTTGACGGAAGCGAAACAACTACAGTGCATGTATCAGGTGGTAGGTATGGGAGACTAGCCTTACTCGCTTATCGAACACAGTAGAAACCGCGTGGCAGTGTGTGTCGCGTGCGACAGCTGTTCAGCAGGAATGTTCTAAAAAAAACGTCGACCCCATACCCCACGATCCCCTCGCATCACGACCCCCTTGACCACGGCAATACATGTAGATCTGCGCATTTCATAGTCATAATACATGTACGTCACTGGGTGACATAAGACGTACCAAACGCGAATAATGCTCTAGCTCAGGGGTAGTGGTTCAAAACAGGAAGTGGTGAAGAACCATAATCTGAAATAGTTCATTGTGATCGTGCTATCGATGTCAAGGAAATTGGTCAACGAGCGGCTACCAATGGCCTAGCTCGTGCTTCTGTTATACAGTGTACATGTACATGTACTTAGGGAGAGAGTAAGTTAACGTGAATACACATAACTTCACATTTTAATTATTTGTTTTCTGTCGTATACTGGTTTAGAATATACTTTTCGGACTTATATTCATTAGGTCACGTGATGTGATCAAAAAGATGGCGGATTGAACGGCATAACTGCTTGCGAAATACACTGTATACTACATGTAACTTTGAGATACTTTTAGGTAACAGTTTGTTATTTTCAACCTGTGTTTACTGAAGTAATTACACAGCAGAAGTCTTCTCGCACTCTCCGAAAAATAGCTTGAATCTGTCATTTACTGAAGAGCAGACGAAACCATTACACTCTGCCGGAAACGAGACGATTCATAACATTGTTAGATCTAATTAAAAAAAAACAGTGCAGGTGGTCTGATGTCATTTGCGGTGCAACAGACGTGCGAAGGATCTAATTTGATTTGGTCGAGTTTTTTTGCCCTTCAAACTTGCCGAATCGACTCTCTTACTTGCAAAAAAATAGTAAAATGCGAGATGAGCTCACTCCCACACTCGTTGGTCCTGCAAGTCAGAGCTTGTTCTCTGCTCAGATCGAGTCGAGCTTGTGTAGACTGGGTCGAGGAGTTCGTGGGTTGAGGGGGTTGTGAGGACGGGGGTCGTGGGCACTTCTGCGGGCACGATAGAGGGGATGGAGGTAAAACTGATGCAGGAAGGGGAATGGCATAGATGGGGTTGCAGGGGCCAAAAAGCGGGTGCCACAGTGGCGATTGAGTATCAAGGATTCATGACAAACCTGGAGTTGTCCGTGGGATTTAAGGGTTTCTCTCGCACTTGTTCCCGCCTCACAGAAGCAAATGTTACTAAAGTAAAACAGCGGCTCAAAATGATTGCTTTGCCTTTCGCTGAGTTGCCTAGCTGTACAGACTGAGAGGGGGATAGTTGTGGACCATGCACGCTACAGGAGAATAAGTGATTTATCCTATTGAAACTTAAATATAAGTGGCTCAGTGCCAGGTTTTTTGTTTCTCTTAGCGGTATCACAGGTGTCCCGTTCTTTGCTTGGTGATGGTACAATTAGGCAAAGGAAACACTTGATATTTGGTTTTCTTTCGCAGTGGGAAGAATCGATTGCATATAGAAAATTGGGAGTAAAGAAACGTGGCTTTTTGAAGTTCTAAACTTGAGCAATTACTCGAAATGTAAGAACCATCGGTGTTCTTACCCACCATATGTTGGTCTCGTTGGGAGAAAACCATCTCTAGACTATGAAGTTGCCACGTGGCAGGCAATGTACATCCCCTACATGTATCCTTCATTTTCCTCAACAAAGACGATTAATTCTGATCACTCACTTCTTAAAAACTTTAAAAGAATAGTTGAACTCATCTTTGGTCACAGCTCCGTCGTCGTTCTCATCGTCAGCGGAAATAACCTGTGATGATTTTGTGGCGTTCATCGGTATCCCGAGGGCAGTTAGTATGAGCGTCACCTCGTTGGCAGTAATTTCTTCATCGCTGTTTTTGTCATACGTTTTAAATGCGTCCTCCTCCGAAACTTCATGGTTTTCACTACCGAGAGAGATGTGAAAGCAGTATGATTAAGGCGAGCACTTGAAGAAACTAGCCAACAAGCGATAGTCGTGGTATTGAAGGTTGGTGATAATTTGGGATTAAGCGTAATGATAAATTGAAATTGGACATTAATCATGATTTCCAAATGAGGAAAATAAAGTTGGTTACTGTAGCGCCGCCTACAAATATGTGAAGAAAATAACACTGGTACCTGCAGCTGTAACTACATGTACAATAGCACTTACATGTACATGCACAGCACCACGATCTAACAATCGTGAACTGGGGCTTGCAATACATAACAGCTCGCTAATGACTACTGATTAATGACCCAACACATATAAATACTAACATGGAACAAGTACATAATACAGTCAGTAACATGAATAACAAAATATAAATCACCAATAACCTCGTAGATCGTTATCTCGCACTACTAGGGTAGGAGACTGTGCTCAGTAAATGAGGTCAACTAATCATGCCGCAAATCTTAAATAAAGAACTTTGGGAAAACAACTGGAAATTCTGGTTGGCAAAGTACGAGAAAAGCAGACATGCAAACAAGCGTGGTTTCCGTGTACATGAGATCCACGGCGAAAAAACACGATCAAGTAAGCATTCGCGAGATGTGGCCCTGTAAAAGTGACGAGAACCCTACATCTGCGGAACGTAGCCCGAAAATAGCTGCACACAAACATTTTCTTTGTGGTTCCAGTAACGACTGTTGCAATGAATTTGACTAAACTCACAGTATCTGCTGGGATTTTCTTGAGTCAGCCATCTTTGAAGATGGCGAGTAAGGATTAAAGTAAACATTTACATGGCAAAAAGTAATTATGTACGGGATCTCCTCGAGGGACTCCATAATTGTAATTGCTATGTTATTAATGTATTGTATAGCGACTGTTAATAATGCGGACACAGGTGGTTTGAGTACAAAACAATAAGTCATTGTCTAGCAAAAAATAAGTGAACTACATGTACGAGTCAATTTCCATAGGTAGAATATTCGGTAATTAGACTGCAATGGAGCGGGTGTACATGTAGGTTAGTGTACATGTAGATGACTGGAAACATGGTGCTGTAGTAATACAGTGGAATATATAACGGTAGAGGGCGTAGGCTGCCTTTTTGCAAGTGAGGTGACAGAAGAACTGGAACAATAACGGGAGGCTGTTTATATTTTTGAGAGGAGGCAGTGTGGCCCGGTTTATAAGTGCCCGCTTTCTTTACTCGAGTTCGTGGGTTCGAGTCCCTCCAGGTCACACTGCCCAACCCTTGAGCCAGGTTTCTACCTCCTAAGCTCGGTTTTAATCATCTATTAATAAAGCATAAACATATTTTCAGGTGATCAGTGCAATGGGCCCACATGTGAGACCTGCTCACGTCTGGTACAACGTTTACCAGACCGCCTGCAATTAGTTTTTTATATTTACATTTTTAAAAGATTGGGCGTTCTGGTACTGGTGTGCCTTTTTGAACGTGTGGATAGACGGGGACTTGAAACAAGAATAACTGTATGTAGGATGTACCTTGTGTAGGTATGGGCAGATGTCGATCTATTTCCCCCAAAATATTGAGCAAATATTACCTCTAACATATTGGGAAAATGTGACTCCCAACACACATATAAATCACACGGATAGAGTAATGAACAAATTAAATGTTTACCTTGTGCAGAGGTTGATTGATGTCAACAACAAAAGAAAAGTGAACTTCTTCATCTGGGGAAACAAAAGGTAAAGATACTGAAAGAATGGATGACCTGTCCACAACACTCCATTTATATTTGAAAACATAACTCATAAATGCAACTTTTTGAAAACGCTATGCACGATCGTACATGTAGTCTCTTGTCGACGATAAATCTTTCGTTTCAGGTCGTATTAACATACACTGTTCGAAGATTGAGCTTCATGGTCGACAAGAAAAAAACGTGAGGACGGAAAACTTTTTGAAATGGAAAGCAGAGGACGCGCGTTCTAGTAGAAAAATAATCGTGTAGACAGGTTGTGCCTTCGCTGGCCCAATTAAATGTCAATTGTAGGTTTGCAGCAAAAGGAAGTGGGAATTCTATCCCACAGCTCAAAATTCTACATCACGGCTTTCACTGTATGGTCGCTAAATTCATAGGGTTCGCTTGAAATCTCTCTATATATAGCTTACATTCTAGAAGCACTCACCTTTTACGTTTGATAGGCATTTAACAAAAACAAAACACACATTCACACGTCAAGAGAAGGACCTCAATGCAAACATTAACACACGTGTTGCTGTACATTATTGTATAGTCAAAGTTTGTCGTAGTCAAGTAACACTTTTTTCACTGTTTAGTGTTGTTGCAACAACTATCCCTTAGTTGTTGATTTACGAACTGGACTTCAGCAATAAGAATTCGCAATTTCGACAACGTGGATGGAACAACGCCTTTCGAGATTTTGTCGAGTTGATTTGAAACCAATTCTTGACGAAAACGAATAGATGATTAGTAACGGTTTGTGCGTCAAAATTTTGACGACGTTGTTCAGACTATTTTGAAAACTACCGTGCGACTATGCATTTCTCGATAGGAGCTAAATTCTAGGAACACGAGCTTGCATCACCGGAGAACCTCTGGTTTTGTCAACAGCGAAACAGGACGCTGACGTTGTGTAGTTGTGGACGTGCAACACTGATGATATCTCGGGCTGGCGAAGATGGTCTCCACCGATACTGAACCAAGAGAACAAAAATTGCCCCTACGCAATTATCAGGATCATCAGTCGACCCCCTTTTAATCTATCGAATACGTTGGCTCCGTTGAAACATTGCGTAGTTCTCAGAGAGAAAAATATTGACTGGGAAGCAATTAAGCGTTATGCAACTTAGGCCATGGGCCGTAGCTCCAGTATTTTCATCCTGTGACCATTTCAGGGGAGTAACTTGATTTTTTCTGTGTGACTAGATATACCATTAAGCAATTGATACATGTACCTTTCCTTTCCGCATTTAACCCATGGTTTTGACCTCCTTAGTTTCTCCCTGCCTCCCGTCCGTTTTGTTAAGACTTTAAGATGGGCTCTTACATTCTGAGACTTATTTTAACGTGGCAAGACCTTTGCAACCGCGTTTAAAAACATGTAACCTTATTCCTTGAGTGACGACGTTTTTTACTAAAACTATCATGTCAGCTTCACTCACGGATGAGGGTTCTGCAAGGGGTATAGCCAAACGTTCTCGTCAAACAAACGCTCTTTTGATACTCGTAAAACGCCTTGGTGACGCTATTTCAAGTAGTTCTTGGAAGAAAGTGTTGCCCCTCCCTTCCCCCCTACTCCCTTCGTTCTCTCGAGTAATCCATTCGCAAACAAGTAATTAATATTAAACACAGTCTCAAATTAAGCTAATACATTAATTTAGCATTCCTTCGAAAAGTACAGCAATGTTTAGATAATTTTCACAAAAAATGAAGTACATTTTTGAGGGCGTCAGCATCACTAATGTAATTGTTATTTCTAAGCTTAAGACAACATAGTCCTGTACTGAATACCAACCATTTCCAGTGTTATCAAGCGTCTTTGTTTAAATAGTACGTCCAAGTCCAACTGCAGAAGTCCATCGAATAAATGAAAACCCTTTAATGAATATGAAGCAGATGAAAAAACTGCATAGGTGCCTTCGGCACTGGATAGATGTCACTTTTCCTTGTGCGGGTTTATTGCTACCAATTGACATTTCACAAGCTCCGCCCACTTGCCTGAAGTCGATAAAAAAAACTAAGATTTACCTGACCACGTGTTGTTTGACGGGTGAAATGGCGGCTTGGAAACAAAGGCGTGTCAATAATGCTGCGATCCAATTGATCAGTAAAGCCGTCACTCAAAATCCTGGCGACAGGTCAATTTTCGTATCTCAACAAGGCCTTCTGTTTGTGAGATTTGTATTTTCAATTTGGTGCAATCGCTGGACCTGCTAGCGTTCTTTGGCCACGATCTAAACCTCCTCTTCTTTCTTTTTCCGACCGCCCTCGGAGTTTCGCTGAAGACCCTCTGTCCTTAACAACGTCACCTGGTTCCCTGTGGGTTCCTGTAGTGCAGGAACAGATTGTACGACATCACAGGTGGACACCGGCGTTCGCGCAAAATCTCGCTAGTGATATTACCGATGAATTACAGATGGACGGCGATGAATTACGGATGGACGGCAATATCGACATCGTGACTTTACGCGACAAACTGACAATTTCCGTACCGTCCTTGACCTCGAGCCGTCCAAGATGGAAGTGTGTTTGGGCTTTTTGTGAACATTTTTGTTCTTTGATTGCGAATTTCTTACGAAGTTACCGGATCAGGACACCGTAAATGGTTTTTAAAGAAAGAACAATTACCAATGGTTTGTTGAAATCTTGTTTTGTGTAAATTTATTGAGTTTAATGTTAGTTATGGAGGGCTGAAGTGAAGCACCCGTGGAATTTCTAGTCGGGAGTGTCATACCTTGTAGTATGATATGTAGTGTATTGGGGACGATCAGAAACTGAGGACGCCTGTGGTTCCAGGTTGTTAGCGACGGACGTGGTGTGAACCTTGTCTACGGAAACCCGTTAAGGAACCGTTCACAATTACCGCCATTTTCACGACCATGCAAATTTTACTTCACCACCTCCTCCCGAATGCATTCAAAAATGGCTATTTGTTTATGAGATATATGCCATGTATGTACAACTTTGATTCTTTTTAAAGTAAATCGTCCTAATTAATACCCGAGTCACATCATCGTATGATGCAAGTGCGCTACCACCGTTCGAGTTTAGTAGCATTATTACGAGATTATCATACGATCGGGAGTAGAGTCAATATTAGCCTACTCAAACGTATCGCTGTCATCTATCATGCGAGTGTTTTTAAAATATACGCCAAAGCTTGTTTCCTCTGAACCTGCACACTGTGAATGATATGCAACTTAAAATATTCTTCCAATCCGTAAAATGACATATTTCCTTGCCCGAGTAAAAGGTGTAATATTATGCCTGTCCTAGTTACCCTAGAGCAGTGAGAGTTGAGAGAGAGGAAGCGAAGATGAGGAAACCGCTAGCCATGGTTAACGCAAGATCACTGGTGCCTATTGCCGTTCAGTGTTGGCTTACAGGTAGGTTGCTGTATCTTAAAACCACCGCGTTTTTTACACATACATTGATGGTTTTTGCATTTGCTGATTGATCTTTCAAACAAGGCGCTTGACATTGCCGCGTTGCCCCTTTTGTTCTACGACCAACCATGGTGTGCCGGTCAACGTCTCTACCTACAAAACAATATGCTTTTACAAACTGTTAGTTGTCATTGGATGCTGGTATTTTTGTGAATTGATTCCGGCTCTTGACTGCGCTTAGTCCTCGGTAAAATGGGAAACAATTGGTGCGTAGTCCTGTTTGTATGGTACTGCATCCTGTAAACCGGGTCATAATATAGGTGCTTAGTCTTGTAATACGTCACAAATCATGTAGTCTGGATGAAATTGGTACGTAGTCTTGCAAATATGTACGTCGCACATCTTGTAGGCCGGATGATATTGGTTTGTAGTTTTGCATTACGTCGTACATTAGGCCGGTTGATATATTGGTGCGCAACATTGTAATAGTCGCACATCTTGTACATGTAGACCGAGTCATATTGGATTGGCCACGTTTCTGCAATGGTTGTTTTGACATGATTGTAGGACATGAAAAGGAATTTATTAAACATATCTTTTGGTTGTTTGACTACTTCGTTTCTTTTTGACGTCAAAACCGTACTCTAGCACCAAGCTTCGACCCCCC
>NMRA01000642.1:25873-95733 GCA_002633005.1 Phoronis australis | reverse complement strand
GGCGGATTTGGAGGGGGGCCAAGAGGGCCATGCCCCACCCCCCCTCCTAAACTCCCAGATTCCATTTGGCAGTTCGGGGGTGCGAATATCTCAAAATACTGGCTAATACTTTGCCCTGGCCCCCTGAAATCATAATCCTGGATCCGCCCCTGAATATGGACGGATGAGGAAACCAACTCAATTCAACCAACGCATAGAGATCCGCAGAACGTGATGGATAGATTGGCTTCCTGGAACATCGTCCTAATACCACGGTCTTGAGTCAAACCCAAAGGTTGGAGTATTGAATGATCACCTTCAAACGATCAGAGGAGAACCTGGCTTCCGTGCGCAAACAACAGTCAATGATTGGATAAATTCATGTGGGCTTCCAATACACAACTTTAGTTACATGTACATTTCACATAAATTTTTGTTGGTATATTGGCACTCTGGGTTAACATGACCTAATGTCAATTAGACCCGTCCATTGACTATTTCCAAATGTAGTAAACGGCGCATGTATCATACGGAACATTGTGTTCAATTTTTATATCTACATTCGAATAGCTCAATTGTGAGTTTCCGGTTAGTCAATGTGACGTCACCGGAAAGAGGGCAAAACCCGCCATAATGTTCTTGTTTTGCCCCGAGTCTTTGCTACACACGCGAAATCTTATTGGAGTTCTTATGGTGAAATTTTCGCTTAAATTTACACGATTTAAGTGATGGTATATGGACCGTGGATTAACTGTGAATGGACGAAGACAATGTGAACTTGTGTTGTGCGAAGCTTTGAACGGACTGAAGCTGGATCTCGACCCGGTCTAGGCTGAATGCCGCTGGCATACAGGAGCGATAATACACTTGGGAACCCAATAGTCGTCCTCCTAAGCATAAAATCGGCTTGTTGTCGTACTCTCCCAATTATTCCATTTCAAAGTTATGATCAGAATAGGATTTGATTCAACTCTCACAAACATATATTATTCGTTGATTCAAAAGTTTTCTTTTATTTATGCCGTGTTGTTTCAACTGTGCATTGTTTTTCGGCAGCCATTTTATAATGACTCATGTGGTCGTCATATCCTGCCGTCTTTTGAATGAACAGATATCCACGCAGAAAAAGGCCAAGAAAATGGTGGAAAATGGTTTACAGCAATTCTAGTTCAATTACAAACTGTGTTACTGGTATGATATCGATTTATAAATCGATTAAAATTGGTTCAGAATTTTAGTGCTGGAAAATAAATCATTATTGTTTTATTCCATATTGACCGTACTTATTTTCTATTTGTGACTTCTTTATTTGACTTTTTGCTCTTGTTGTTCTTAACACCACTTATCTCTGCTGTCTTTTTTCTTTTCAGTTTTTCTTCATTCTCTGTTAACACCTTGTCAGCCAAAACTGAACTGTGTAATGCTTTGAGACTTGGTCGGCGGAAGTTGATCATTGGACCTCGATGTAGTTGATCTAATAAATTACCCAATATCATATTGTTTGATTGATTTTTGTCACATTTAACAGGCTTCTACAATCATAACTAAATAAATAAATACCCAAGTTGCATTTGCATTTTATTGCTCAATCTCTTCTTTTATTTTAATTATGTCATGCTGTGTTGTATGTAACAATGCAATATAGTGAAATAACGTGAATGTTTTACTTTATTGGTGGCCACTCTCTATCAATTCAAGTTTTTAAATTTTCTTCAAATAAATTCAAACTGCCTGAACGAAAAATTTCAACATAAATGTTGAGCTCAGTACTGTGTTTTGCAATAAAAATCAAGTGGACAATATTTTGATGACCAATGCGTGAGCCGAAACGGTTAAGCACCCAGCGTGTTACCTTTGTCTGCTGCGTTTTTCCTTTGGCCTAACAGGTGTCGGTTAGTGCTTGGGACAAATAGATACGTTGCATAAACATTCCCTGGGTTGTTTTGACTTCCGTCGGAAGAAAACTTAATTTGAGAAATGTCTTCTGAAAATGAACAAAAAAGTGCATTAGTAAAATCTACAAGTTTTTAAGTGGTTTAAAGAAACAGCCGGTAAATGCACCAATTTTCGTCTCAATTCTTCGATGATCGTTTCTCCCGAGAGATTAGTACCTAACGTGCAGACGAGCACTCTAGACTAGCTCACTAAGTCCCGCGTGGCTGCGCTGCACGCGAAAGAAGATGGCAGACGACCATTGGAGCCTGACGACGATAGGTATCCGGACTATATATCCCACACAATTCAAAATACAGCAAATAAAATCAATTGCAATATGAATAAGTGCACATGGAGTTATAATTAGCACATACCCTGACTCTGGATGCAATTTAGTCTACAAAAGCTTGAACATATTCATGAAAACCTCGCGGTTCACTCGAGTTTCTCTCAGCGGGCTCCATTTTGAGGAAACTACCTGAAATCACAAATCTTACAAATTTCACTTGATATTTTCCCATGCTATTGTGCAAATGTCATGCGCCAGGTAACACGGTTCGGTCAGTCTCGCGCTAGTTGAAATACATTGTGGTTATCGCGTGCGCGGTCAAAGTTATCAGTAACCAAAAAGTAGAGTTGGAATTCTTCGTCAAATTCATCTGAATTCCCGTAGCTATGCTTCATCGAAGCAGAAAGGATCTTTAAAGAAAGTAAGCGCCTTAGTAGGTGATAATTTTAGGTGTTGAATGTATTTTTGGCGAGGTGAATACTTAATCAGTGAGCGGATTTCGCCTACCGCCCGTTTAAAATACACGGGACGAAATTAGTACAGAACACGAAGGAATGTATTGTAGTGCGAATTGAAATTTCATTTGCCATAACAGCAATGCTTGCTTGTCATTTTTCACACTAAAAGATTAAAAACTCGGAAGTACACAACAGAATGACTCTGCTACCTTATCGCGCAAATGGCCAAACCACAAGCTTTTGTCCCACTTCCGGTGACGTCACAGTTAAGTCTCACATAATCTTGCGTTATCGTTATAAGCTCGCAAAAGGACTATTCGGCAGGCCACCTGATTTTGCTTCACTGATATCGTCCTGACGCACAAATAGACAACATTAACAAGCAGCTGCAGTAGTGCACGTAAGATTAACATATTTGAATGAATATTAATTTATATCTTGATGTTCAACTAGGAATAAACATATTTCATGGCTCCAAATTAGGACGACCGCTGGACTCTCACGGGGGTTCCGTATACAGTAGCTAATTTGGGTACCCAAAATACATTTCACTTTTCCACCGGACCTAGAAAATACGCCAGTCCGGCAAAATACATACGGAACTTGTCGATACCGACGCGAACAGACTAGGTTCTCATTCCAAGGCGTGGTCGATCCTAAGTCTAAGCTTGTTAGAACAAAAATGACCGTTCCTTGGCCAACCCTGGGACTAATAATTTCCGCAAGTCAACACTTAGCTGCACAAATTCTGTCGAGCACTAAAAAATTCCTACCCTCAGCTAACTCCATAGGGCCTACTTGGACATGGCAAATGTTTCGTGACAGTTCCTAGCCAGTTCCACACTCCGTACACAAAATTCGGGTATCCAGATAACTTCAGGGTTACGGGCTAGAAGTCCGTTTGGTGTTTTCAACCAACTCCTCGTTTTCGGTTCATTTGTTTGCGAATTATATGTATGCCAAAGGCGTTAACAAGACTTACCACATTGGCTGCCACCATTATTGTCTCATGGACCGTAGCGACGTTAAGCTGGTGTTTGCTATGAGGACGTACGCAAATTAGTACAGTGTCTTTGTTCAAAATATTGAGGGTAAATATACGAGCGGTGTATTGGAAAATGCACTCATAGGCAAAATATAGAATAATTCAAGAAAAAATTTGGGCAGCGAAGCTAATGTACTACGGGAAATACATCATAAACAGGAAGTTGACGCAATAATCAGTGGAAAGCAGGCGTGCCTTCAGTTACGGTAGGACATTCACGCTAATTAGACCTAACGAAAATCAAGCCAAAGTCGTATGTTTTAGTTTTAAATACACGGCAATATCTCACATAAGCTCGCGAAGTCTTGCCTTTTAGCGAGGTCCTAGGGTTACTGAACGGGAGGCTGGTGAAAGTACAAGAAGGCGATTGGAGGGTGGGCAGTTACAGAACCTAAAGGATTTCGTTTAGGGGATCAGGAAAGTAATCAAAATAAGATAGGTCGGCTGTAGGTAGCAGCAAAAACGCAGGACCCTCAACCAAAAACTTGGGGGGCGGAGATACCTTTCTGTCCCCAATATTCTAGGGGTTAATAAGCGCCAATTAATTAACATGTAGATATTAAAACTTTCGATATACAAACTTTGTTTTTAAATAAAATATCCGGCATGCAAACAGAGGTCTAGATCTTTGTGTCAAAAATCCACAGCTTACGACATTTCTCATTCGAACAGGGATGTCCCTGCCGGGCTGCATGAAGCAGTCCTAAGTAGCGACTCCACTGACTTGCCTACATATTTTGCCAATATTTTTCATTTTTTACTCACATATGTTGTTTTTTTTCTAATTTTATCTTTATTATGAGCTCCTCTTTGCATTATCACGTTTTCAATGGTATAACTAAAGATTGAGCCCTTAATTACATGTAAGTCATGTAATGGGTAGTCATTAGATAAGCATTGCATGAAAACATCACTACGAATGTTCATTTACATGTATATTGCGAATTCAAATTAGATTTGACTTTTGATTTGTAAAAGTCACAATTGACTCAGTAATGAGCATGTTAGTAAACCTTAAAGAAATCAGTTTTTGGCCACAATAAGATCAAAAACCGGACGATTGCCGCACAAATAAAAAAGTTCATGTTCAATTCAACAGTTCGACTTTTCATTAGACATCATCAGGATCATATTTACAACAATTTAGGACAACAGGTGTCAACATACAGCTCAGGTAACTTCCATAGAGTGAAGTAAGAGATACATCACCATATCTGCAGGGTCACTGAGCTCTGCATGTTATTCAGAGAATCCGGTTTTTAAACCTTAAAGAGCCTCAGACATTTACTGTTTGACTAATGGATGGCAGCTTAGGAAGCCTAATGCGGACTTGTCTGTAGCTATTTGTGGGCTGAATGTGTTTTGGACGTCACGTGATCCATATTTTGCACACGTGTGCTGACTTCTGACCTTTAAATTTGGGTGATGTCAGAGTATCTTGAGCTATGGACAAGAGAGGATGTATATATATTTTAAGAAATGCACTATTGAGCTGATTTGACTTCTTATTTAATTCTGCTTTCTATGAATTACCCCTATTTTTGTATTTTTGTCTAAACTGTTATAGAAAGAACAGTGTAGTTGTGTTTGTTTTTTTGTAAAACAAAACTAATCGTTCGTTGGCTTTTCCCGTATCTCAATAAAATTTTTAAGCTAATCTCCCTTTTCCTTGCCGATACTCAAGACAAGAAATGGCAATCAGGATATTCACAAGCTCACAAATGTGCAGTAGGTTTAGGGAACTCCTTCGAGTCCCTATTTGGGACCGTTTCATGCATCCGAGCCTGATGGGATCTGAAATGTGTAGCGACTGGGGGTTTCGTGTGATGACTGACACTTGGGGCAACTGGTGGAGGGCGTTGAAAACTAACAAGGGATGGAATTCCTTCATGCATTCCAGTAAACCTGTCTTCTATGCCCTCTCCCAAAAAACAACCAAGAGACCTATTGAATACACGGTTCATCGAGGGTATTTTCACGACGCTTCCAGATTACGTAAACCATTCACATTTCATTAATTCATCTATCAGCAGTTAGTTAAAGGAATATTCAGCCTACATCGGCAAATAAAAATGACAAACTTTAAAGTAAATAACATAAGGATCCCTTATTTCCCGACTAGATGTTTTAAGACCCGTGTCAAAACAAAAATCTTTACAAACGACATCGTAACAGATTGTAACGGGGTTTCCAAGGTAGTAATCATACTACCGTGGTACCCGCAGATGTAGAGCTCCGTCTAATTATTTCTTTCAACAGTTTCTGTGGCAAATTATCAAGTAGGTTACCAAAAGTACATGTAGGATTAAAATTTATTATGCCCTCAAATCCATATTTTTAATGTGTGCGATGCTCGCCCGGTGGCAGCATCTCTCAGTGTGTTTGGTGCGGGATAGTTTCGAGTAATAAATATGGTTGATTGCTAAGTGCACGTTGCTTGTCTGATACAAATCAACTTGGTGGTGGCGGTAGGATCTTAAAATGGCTAAAACTAAGCTACAGAAACTCGACCTAACAATCACTGATGACACAGCAGAGGCCATTGAGCTGTGGCTTTTCAATGACTTTTGTACTTTGCAAGAATTGCGGGATCTCTCAAAAGAGGGTTATGATCAGTGGAACCCGGCAAACTATGCGGCCGAAATTAGTGCCTTCCGCATAGCCCTCCCTATCGAGGTCCTAAAAATTAGGAAAAGTACCATTGTCCCAACGATGACGACCTCTGCGCCCATGACGGGAAAAAATGACACCCACATTGGGTACCCCTGGACTTGGCAGCGGAAGCTCCTGGCTCATTACAATGGACAAGACAGTTTTGGCTGAAAGAATGGAATTTGTCGAACAGTGTCGGCAACGCCCAGACGAATCCATTCAGGATTTCGAGGCCCTGTGTAAACATATGGGGGCCAAGAGCAAATACAATGACATGACAAACCCTGAGCGAGAGCTAATCAGAGATCGGTTTATCATCGGCCTCCATGATGATCACTTGCGTGCTGAACTTTTGCGTCACCGTACGGATGGTGGAACTGTGTACACACTCGATGACGTCGTTGCCAAAGCTAAGGCATGGGAAACGGCAGACCTCGTAAACACCTGTGTTATGGAATCCCACAAAACTGATGAGCATGTCAATTACACTGCAGCTAAACAGAAATCCAAATCAGGGCAACCTGCTGCTATACAGTGTAATTATTGTGAGGCACCTGAATGCCATAACCGCAAAACCTGCGCGGCAACAAAACCAGGAGTTTTCTGCAAACACTGTTATGTCCCGAAACACTTTGCAGTTGTCTGTCGTAGTGCCACAGACAAGTGGAAATCGCAGCACTTAGCTATGACACAGAGGTTGAACCCAGTGCATGCTGTAAATGACGATGATGCTGATTTTGACAGTGACTACATCGATGTCTCTCTACTCATGGTCAACGACCAGTCAAAGAACGATACTCCTGCAAAGTTATTCACTGATTTGGACTTGTCTGTGACAGGAGACACCTTTTGTGCTGTTCCCTGGCAGCTTAATTCTGCGGCAACTAAAAATACGTTGCCAGTTGACTTGTACTTAAAAGTGGGTACGCTTGACTGTCTGGCCCGGTCTAACACAAAGTTAACCACGTATGGTGGGGGGGAAATTCAAACTCTGGACAAAATCAGTCTTGTGTGCGATAACGATCCGAACAAGTACTTCCTCATTGACTTTGAGGTGGTGGATCTTCGTGGTACTACAGTCAGGCCTGCCCTATTGTGTAAGACAACTGTACGTGTACTTGATATGCAAACGATGAACTATGATCAAACACGTGTTTATGGGTCTGCATACCAGATTTCTGAAACTCCACTAGACCCCAGCAGTAGCCTATTAACTAAAGACTCGGTTTTGTCTCAATTCTCAGATGTTTTCAGTGGTTTAGGTGATATTGGTAAGCCAGTATCGTTCACCATGGACCCCACTGTAACACCTAGACATGCACCCATTCACCGACTCCCTCTTTCAAAGCAGGATCGCGTTAAGGCTAAGCTTGATGAAATGGTAGCTTCAGGAAAGCTGATAAAATTACGTGTAGATGAACCCACTGACTAGTGTTCTAATATGCACATAGTGGAAAAACAGACCCCCCATGGTTAACACACGATACGCCTTGATCCTAGTATGACTGTTAACAAGGCCTTTGTCATTCCAAATTACATCATTCCAACTATTAAAGAGCTTCTGCACCGCCTGAGTGAGAAAAACACAAATGTTTTACAATAGTTTACGCACTTGATGGGTTTACCCAGGTTCGTTTGGACTATAACTCGAGCCTAACCACTACCATGCGCACCCCTTGGGGACGTTATCGCTGGAATCGTCTGCCCTATGGAATATCTTCCGCTCCGGAAGAGTTTCAGAAACGAAATCATGAGGCTTTAAAGGGTTTACACGGCATCTCTTGTATTGCTGACGACATCTTGGTTTTTGGAACAAGTGATACTCCCCGGGGGGCTGAGCTTTGTCATGACCGTAATCTCATTGCACTCTTGCGGAAAGCACTTGATCGTTCTCTGCAGCTGAATTCCAAAAACTTCAATTCAAGTTGTCTTCAATTAGTTTCATGGGACATTACATAGCCGAGGAAGGAATTTCCCCGTGATCCCTCCAAAGTAAAGGCCATAGTTGAAATGCCTATTCCCTCAGACAAAAAGGTTCTTGAACGCTTCCTAGGCATGGCCAATTACTTGAGTGCTTTTTGTCCCAGGTTGTCACAGACAGTGAAGCGCTTGTATGATCTAATTAGAAAGGACATGGAATTTGCTTGGACATCTGTTGCCCAAAACGCTTTTGATGCCACCAAGGCTCTGATCTCGGCGGCGCCCTGTCTGTTGTCCTACAAGTTGATACATCTGAATTTGGTCTCGGAGGTTCCCTCCTTCAACCTGATGATGCGGGAGCCCTCCAACCGGCTGCATTTATGTCATGTACTCTTCGTCCTAATGAGAAGATGTGGGCCCAGATTGAAAACGAAACTTAAGCAATATGTGCTGCTTGTGAGAAGTTGGTTTCTTTGGCTGTATGGCAAGTCTGTTGTTGTTCACACAGACCATCAGCCACTGTTCAGTATTTTCCACAAGCCTCTTTTTAAAGCTCCCCTAAGGTTGCAGAAACTACTAATGCGACATCAGCGCTACAAGGTTTCTGTAGAGTATCGCAAAGGGACGTCGTTGAAGATTGCAGACAGTTTGTCAAGAGCACCGCTCCGTGAGCCCAATGTCACTAAACCCACGACCTTTGAACTCTTCAGACTAGATGCTGCACAGTCTCAGCCGAACCCTTTCCTGTTGCCAAAAACTGCACTTGAGCTCCAGGAGACCACATCTGGTGACACTGAACTGCAAGATTTAATTACTCTCATACAGACAGGTTGGCCTCAACACCGACAGCATATTCCGTCTCATCTGTCTGCGTATTGGTCCAATCGTGACGAGCTCTCAATTCAGGATGGTCTGGTCTACCGGGGAGATCAGGTCGATGTTCCCTCTGCTCTCAGGAGCAAGATGTTGGCTCGTATTCATTGTGCTCACACTGGTGCTGCATACGTATGTGCAAGGAAACATTGTATTGGCCTGGGTGGCAGGCTGCCGTCAGGGAGTTGTGTGCTTCGTGTGGGGAGTGTGCCAGGTTTGGGTGAGATAATCCAAAGCAACCCATGCTTTCTCAACCCATACCCTCTTACCCTTTGCAGCTAGTGAGCCAGGATCTATACCAGTATAAGTCTCGGCATTATTTAGTGACTGTCGATCACTATTCTGATTTCATTGAGGTGGATGAACTTGCCGATACTTTGTCGAATACAGCCATATTGAAGTCAAAAGGGCATTTTGCAAGATATGGTATTCCAGAGACACTTGTAACTGATAATGGGCAACAATTTCTTAGTGCCGATTTCGATAACTTCTACCAAGCCTACGGAGTTCGACACGTTACCTCGTCCCCGCAATGGCCCAAAGGCAATAGTAAGGCTGATTAAATCATTTCTTAAGAAGTGTGATGACGTAAACCTAGCACTATTGATGTATCCAAACACTCCTCAACAGGGACATGATCTGAGCCTTGTTCAGCGATGTTTGGCAAGGCGTTTACGCAGTACATGTATACTCCCAATTCACCCGTCTTTGCTCAAGCAAGATTGTCATGACCTTGTCTCGTCCTGCATTGAGAAAAAACGATTAAAGTCCCAAGCAACTTATGACCCAATTGCTCGTATTGTCCCTTCTCTCAGTGTTGGTGAAAACGTTTATGCCAAACCGCCCCCTCATCTGAAACACATGCCCTGGTATTTTGGTAAAATCGTTGATAGAAGTAACGCCCGCTCCTATGTTGTAAGGACGCCATTTTGCTACTTGCGGAGGTCCCGGGCACATTTACGCCCTGTTCCTACAAGGTCGGAGGTGCCACAGATGCCGCCGGACAGTGTTACTTCGCCAGTAGTCCGCCCTCCAGCTAGTCCGCCTGTAGATGGTACCGTTGTAGTTTCTTAACCAGACAGTCCGTCTGTGTCTCGCACACCTAGCACACCTGTCCCGGACGTCCCAAGTGTGGTTAAGCTGACTACTCGATATGTTACTCGTTCTGGTAGGGTTGTGGTTCCTCCAAAGCGTTTAGATATCTGACCTGTTGTTAAGTACTTGCCCTTATGGCGAGGCCATGTTCATTCCATGTAGTTTAAGGTTTCTCATGTTCTTGTTCTCTTATCTGTCAGTTTTTTCTTGTTTAGCTTCGTTAAAACAGGGGAGGTGTTAAAGGCTAAAATAAGGTTTTTCGGTTATCCTAGACATATTTTCCACTTAATTACAGCTTTTCGTAATTTTATTAATTACTCGTCCGCTACTGCGGAAGTGACGTTTTAGGAGGCAAGCATTTCGCGCCAATTTCTTTTCATATAGTCTGACTGTGAGAGCTGCAGAGTCAGTCAATGTTCTACCTCGGTTGTGTTAAGTTCCGTCGTCGTTTGCTTTAATTTACTAGTCAGTCAACATGCCACACTGTTGCTGCGTACCGGAATGTACTAATTATCGGCTCACGCGCGCTTTGGGAGTACGTTTGCATCGCTTTCCGATGGATGACACACTTCGCCGTACTTGGCTCGTTCGTGTAAAGAACGCAGCGTTACCCGTCCACGCAACGTACAAAGCAGTGGAGAATTACCGTGTGTGTGGCAAGCACTTTCTGCCCTCCGGTTACGAAAGGGATTTGTATGCTGAACTGATGAAGGTCCCTGCGAAACAACGCCTGAAGAAGGATGCCATTCCGTCTGTGTAGATTCCCGGCAGTGCCCCGTCGCCACCCCCGAGATGTGCGTTTTTGAAGCGAGAAGCCTCGCGAGCTGTGGCCAGTACAGTGACTGGAGCAAGTGGAGGCACTTCATCTACTGTCACCCGTGCCACCGAACGTACCCCAGAGCGTGCAATTCCTGGAACCAGTAGTGATTCGCCCTGTGCTGTTTTCTCCAGCCCAGAGCCTGTAAGCAGCCCTGCAGCGATATTGAGTAGTGGCAGTGATTACAGGCCTAGTTCGACCTCCAGTGAAGAGGACAGTTTGTCGTTCAGCGAACAGACCGATGAGCCAAACTTTGATAAATTTATTGTGGACTTGTCTATTTAGAAGGTGTCAGGTGTGTGGCGAGGGAGTCACACGACACGATGTAAGCAGTTTGGGTGCTCAGGTCACCATCCAGTGGGAGTGTGTCGCGGGACACTCTGGCAAGTGGGACAGTTGTTCCTCTGTCTGTGGTGTGCCGGAGGTCCACTTACCCACGTCCAGTAGTGGCTTGTCCTCGTTGAACTCTGAACAGCACAAGCATTCCATTGAGGTAGGTGTAACAACGCACACAGTGCATTTGCACCAAGATATGTCACCACGTCTGTCCTCAGTAGCCGCCTCGTTCCTCTCAGCAGCTGCCTGTGCCTGTGCGTACTCTGCCTCGATATACTCGGGCTCAAACAAGTACCCACCCACTGAATGTCCGTGAAAAAATTCCTCGTCGCCACTGCTGTGAACAAGGTCTTCGTCACTCACACTACTGTCACTGTGATACGGGTCACCGACTCCAGCCATTTTCAGCTTACAACACACTAAACAATCCCTAAATCCAACGTAGTTGAGATCTCTACTAACCTATCTTGCCGCAGAATACTCGCCGACGGAAAGTGGTGGCGACAATTATTTAAAAAACAGCACAAAACAAAAGTAGAATAGAGCAGATTCGCACGGTAAATTCAACGTAAAACCAAGTGGCGGGAAACGCTTGCCTCCTAAAACGTCACTTCCGGAGTAGCGGAAGAGTAATTAATAAAATTACGAAAAATGGAAAATATGCCTAGGATAACCAACCCACCTTATTTTAGCTCAAAATGACATGGAAAAAGGTTGCCTTCGCCTTTAATGTGTGCGATGCTCGCCAGGTGGCACCATCTCTCAGTGTGTTTAGTGCGGGATAGTTTCGAGTAATAAATATGGTTGATTGCTCAGTGCACGTTGCTTGTCTGATACAAATCAACTATATCACGGTATAAAACAAATATGCACCTCGAACTGCAGTCAAAATATCACAAATTGAAGCACGGGACACGTTGTGGCAAGGTACATGTACATGTATTCACTTCACAGCACTCAGGATTAAAAAACCACAATACCTGGAGCACCACAACGCAAAGGAAATTAATAGATTATTTCGTATCAGCGACGATTGATCCACCTTATTTGTATTGCTCAGAGCAAAGCCCGCTAGATGTCACTATGGCCCATGAAAGAACAGGGTTCGCCAGTGGCCCTCCACTGGGATTCCGCTAACAGATATGTCTCCCTCTCTATGATCTCTGATGATAAGCCCAGACCCACAATGCAAGATTTTGGGCAATTTCTAAAACGGAACGTCTGCAACACCCCCTCCCTACTCGCAAGCTCGTCAACAGTCACATGTGGGAGATTAAGAGGTTGTACTTTAAGGTGAATGTTACCGAGGGGAGCACAAACCAAATGCATTCGTCAACCCCCCCCCCCACACCTAGACTCAATTTTTAGATTCCTTCTGTCGCCACCTCTTCTGTCCTTGGTCGTTGCGGCCCATTTCCCAGCCCACCACTGCCAGTTGTCGTTCAAAAGGTGTTTTTAAGGAAATGTCTTGTTAAGGAAGTCAAATACGTTCCCACGTATTTATATTTAACTGCATTGTGCAGTCATCCTGCTTGTCCGCTGATGCATCTTTAAAACCTCTTGGGGGATTGGAGAAATTTTTCTGATATGTTTCTATAATAGATGAAATAGCAAATGAGTTTTAACGCTGGTGTGCTGTTTAAGTACCTTCGTAATTCGACTATGTTTAGGAAGCGACGCTGCCTTCTTGTGCCACCTGGTGGCCATTTCTAATTGAGAATGTTTAAAATTTTGTTTCTTGAAACGGCGCAGTATCTCACGAATTCCTCGCAAGAACTTTCCTAAACGTATTTACTTGAGATTGACACAAAAGAGCGACGCCTTTTGAACGGAACTAACCACCACTCTTTTCTCTCGACTAATTTTTTTCATTTTCATCTGTATCTTCGAAGTTCCTTGACAGAATTTCATGAAATTTGCAGTCCCTATCCAGTAGGCAGAAGGGAACCCTGGGAAAGCAATGCCTCTCTTGAAAACCACGTTCTATTCAATCAAGAAAGAAACTCACTCTTGGACAGAACAATTATCCACTTCGGACATTATTGCTAGAAACAAGATATGGGGAACGTGCGTAATAGGTTTTCTCTAGTTCTGATTGTTACATAATCTGCACCAGGTCGGGTTTGCATAGTCTTGAAATCCAACGCCAGGTGGTACTGTGTTTTGGCAAGAAAGGCTTCCAAATAAATATACCAGTTTTTAATCACTCCACCTAGTTGTATAAATAAGCTATATTTGAAAATAACCGTGGTATGTCATGTTCCCACTTTTGCCTGATGATCTCGTGCAGTCATTCTTATCAATGCATCGCGCACTAACCACGACCTAACATCAACGCATACATCGAGTGAGAGATTATCTAAGGAGTTGCAGTCACAGAGCGGTCATTAATGTAAAGAATAACTGATGAGTCCAATCTCTGTCTCTACATCTACACTGCATGACATTTACTTAGGCTTCCAACATAAACGTATTTTATATTTCTGGAATTCCGCGGTCATATTCTCTCTGTGCCTTTTTTCAGACGCCAGTAACGGACATGAAGGTTTTTTACATGTCGTCATTGTTTCGATGGCATAAAAAACACCGCAACGATTCCACATCATCCTTTAAGTCCTAATTCCACCATTAATTTTGAGAAAATTCATATCAAATAGCATTTGTCTGGCCTGAGCTGAAGTTAGACAACTCTTGAATGCGACAATCTCAGATCGAGCCCAATTTTCCGAATATTTCTCCCACAGCGACTCTGGTTTATCTAAACCGGTCTTCATTCTCATTACACTTACAATGAGCACGTGCGCTGTCCTTTATTCCGGATACCAGAGACAGCAGACAATACAAATGTTTCTCTTTGCTTGCAGCTCTGTTATCTATTGTAGTTGCTCGTAATCATGAAACAAAAATGAAACACACACCACAAATAATTAAATCGTCTTTTAATTGTCTGCAGTCTTTCATAAATACAGAGTCAAATTTGAAATAGGTTAAGACAAGGAAACATTTTTTCTAGACATTTGCTGATAAGTGACGCCAGAATTTCATTGTGATTTGCCACTTCCGACAATTTCCATGAGAATGGAGTGTATAAATTGAGTCAACTCGGAATCGGTCAAGATGCCGTTTTTGTTTGTGTCAGCAACCTCTAACATAGAATTGATATCCTCGTCAGTATCTTTAGAGATGCCGACGGTAGAGAGAACATGCTTGATTTCGTCAAAGCTAATTACATGATCACTGTCTCCATCAAAAGTAATCACCGTCTTGTTCTCAGCAGTCTCGACAACTCTGAAAAAAGATTCACGTTCCATGTATGATAAAGATTAGTATTATTTGAGACACAAATTGTGAGTGAAACTGAATCTTATTACTAAGTCTCTTCTTAGGCTGAAGATACATGTAAGCTCTAGCGATAGCCATTAATATCTATTTACATTATATATCCGTTAAACGCTCATGCATGCACAGTAAAGAGGTGGCATAAGAGTTTAAGCTGAATTATTACAACACCTGCTCGTACTATGGGGCCTTAAAAGACTTGACAGGTGTATATAGACCTTTTGGCCTTGGCAGATTTCTAGTTTGTTACATTCTAGGTATCAATATTGGTTCCAGTTGAAAGTCTATTTAGAATATTTATTGTCCTGCTCCTTTTGTTAAAGGCACTATTTCTGCTTCATTTTTGTTAAAAACTTCATGAAACGGATCTTTACGCAAACACTTCTTCGCCATGACATCGATTTTTTCCATAATGAACTGAATTTAATGCAGATTTTTAGCTTAATTTTTAGTTTTGGTGTGGTGCACCAAGAAATAAATGGAGGCCGTACGAAGTGTCAATCGAACATTCGAGTGTCGAATATAAACTTGGAGTTTCGGTTAATTTCAAGATATGGAGCTTTAAATCAGAAAATGTCGCAACTTTTGATTATGGGCCATGGCTAAACAACCAGAAAACCAGGTCTGATAATTTTGCCCAATGCTCATTCTGTCATCTGCTAATGCATTATTGGCGTTAATCAGGAAAGACAAAAATAGGAATCACCTAAAAACTCATACCCCTATCTCACAAATTAGACATGGTTCTTGGTCGGTGGTTTTTTCCCACAGTTGCGTGTAATTCGCTAAAAGCGTAGGTGATGCTTTTACCGTTTAGCAGACTTGAAATTTTCCACCAGGTTTTGAGGTTTGTCGATGGTTACGGAGCATTAATCTGTTGTAGAGAACTACATGTAGGTGGGAAGTTGCTTTTAGAATCATTAAATAGGCAAAAATCGGGTGTGCTGTACTTCTGAGTAAGGTTCATTTTTTGAAGTCCTTGTCCCTAGTCTAACTATGAAACACAGTTTTTGAAAAGTTCAATCCATGACTAGTTTTTTGAAATTGGGGCCTGTTGGACTACATGACTGTAAATAATTTAAGAATGATCTAGGTTCTTGTTGCAAGTCAAAATCCAAATGGACTTTTTATACTATACTAAAAAATAAAAAGTTCACACTAATACATGTAGTTGTGATGTTTGTACATTTGTTGCTTTAGTTTTCTTAGAAATTGCGTTTGTAGTCAACGCACATGCTGCTAAAACTACGTCACTTATACTCTCCTTTATGTACAAAATCATTTGTAGAATACCTTAGTCTAAATCTCTTCAGTGATTTATTGAAGTTTTAGACATTACAATTCAACCTCAGTTTAAGTCCTTTATAAACGGTATTCTAGTGTTAAAAACACGAAGTTTTTGGTAGCTGAATTTATTTATAGTTTGCTTTCAGTATAACATAGATATTAGCCAACAAAGAACTATTCAAAATCATCGCTGGCTTTTATTTCAGATGATCCGTACATGTACCTCCGGTGTTAAAAGCAAAATAAAATTCTGAGACATTGTACTATTTTACCAATGAGGCATAAAATAAGAGCAAATTTTCAGACTAATTGTCACACTCCTATTACTTATACTTCAAATTGGCTGATAAAGATTTCTCTTGCTCTTAAAATACATTGAAGTATTCTCATGCAATTAACTCATTTGATGCCTAAATAATGCATTTATGAAATGTTGAGTAGCAATAGAAATATAGACAACACGGTATGTTAATGATAAATTTTTGGGGGAAAATATGAACAGATGTTAACAGTGAACATTATAGCCCCTGGATCAATGCTGAAACATTTGGAACCAGTTATCTGACACTCCATAAAGTTGTGGCGAAGACCTCCCACTTTGAATCACAGAATTACACGATTTTAGAACTAAGAGTGAAACGCTTTCATCTCACAAAGTAACAATTATGAACAAGCATGTTTCAATGTTCAGCTACAACTGTGTAGCCTGTATGTCCCAATGAGTCTGTGAATATATTTGTCCAAACACGACTGGGCAACTCTGTCCACATGTCTCCCAAGATGTCCATGTTGCCCCAAGATAAAGTTTCTGTATGCCTGATGTCAATTAGACACATTCTTATCTGTCTCTGGCTTCAGTGTCATCACATTTCGTTGCACTTTCTCAAAGGCAGGTACACCTTCTCCAGGCAAAACACTTGGAAATCCTAAAAGCATTGGTAAAATATATTTTCTTGCGGTTTTGGCATTACTGCAGATTTGATAAGGAACATTTGTCTCTTGCAAATGAATTATAAACAACAATGGACAATCAAAGCGTATAAAATTATTTTCATTAATGCTGACTGAACTCACCAATACTTTTGTAAATTGACATTTGGTTGGTTTTGGATGGGATTAATTTTCCTACTGAGATTTGATTTGAGTTCTTGGACAAATATTTGTTTTTCTTCAAAAGGAGATTTGAATTGTATGGCTGTATATCTTTTTAAACCAATTGAAGACTCAAAATTAAAGTAGCTATAGGAGTCTGTACAATGTTTCCCACTGATATATGTAGTCAGTACTAAAAACTTCATAATGATTAAATTTTTAGACAACCGTTTAGTGAATACTTACTGGTAACAATGAAAACACAGCAGCTTGCTGCCCACAGCACAATTTTATTTCCGGTTGGCTCTTCTTGACACCTGTGACACGGGCACCATGATGGATCTTCTGATGGTACTGGGTAATGATCCACTGAAATGAGCTCTGGTACCCTAATTTTTTAACTCAGGTTCTTGCTTGGCGACATCGAACAGTAGGTCTCTCAATTCCTTCTTTTATTCATGCGACTGACTCGACCCTAAAATGAGAGTAATTCATTGACTACATTGAGAACTATTTTATAACTTTTATTTGTATTGTAGGATTTATTTGCCAACAAGTACAAACACAACGACTGTATGACTATCAGATTTTTCATTGAAATCATCTACTGGGTTAGGATTGGGTTTTGGAGAAACTCATAGGCGGATTTAGGGGGCGCCCAGGCGGCCTGCCCTGCCCCCCCTCCCCTTGGCTGAGGGGGGCTCAGATCCGATCACACGTGTCGCGGGACCTCTGCAAAAGCCTTCTCGTTTTTTGTCCACTATTTGCTCTGTAGTATGAGGACCAAAATTCGAGCCTCCTTGATTTTTCGGCAGGGATTTCGCATTCAATCGTAAAGCACAATTGCCCAAGACAAAATGTCGGGGTCCGTTTTATGGTATCCTAGATCCGCCTCTGTAATTTAGAGACGCAGCCATGGAATCATTCCTACCCCATGCACTAGGTCCAGTGCTCTATATAGTCTCTTGCAAACCCACTTCCAGGGCCTGGAAATTGAACATCATAATGTCACGCAGGAAACTTATTTCTCGCAACTGATATTGTGCACCTCCGAGTTGTACATAATCTCGCAGAAGAGGAAACGTTAACAACCAAGCTCGACGAAGTCATGAACCACAAAGACTTAATTGCAGGTTTGAAACACAACTCACAAGGATAGACACTAGGCCTACACGGATACGACGACTTCGAATGGCTCGGGATAGCAACAGAAATACATGTAGTTGAAAGAACCGAGGTTCAGAACAAATTAATCTTGTTGTCACGCGTAAGAATCAAGCTCTGATTTCCAAATGTTTGTACGTTCTGATTTCTTGTTTATCTGACAAGAAGTCCCAAAACACGACTCACCTCGGCAGCTTGTACTTGACGCGTTTCTTTTCCGTCAGCTGATTCGAGTGCATTATGGGTAATCTCTCCACTGGCAACCCCGCATAAATAATGAGGTTTGACTGAATGTCCGCCCACTTTTTATGAATTTTAAAAAATTAATACTAAAATAACGAGAGTATGTACATGGCTGTAATTTACGAAAAGTGTTAATTTTAGTGATATCTTTCGATTGACAAAGCTCAATTTGTGATCTAAGCGGGTAAAAGTGAAGGAAATAGTGACTTTAAGGCTTAAAGCTGCCTGTATTGCTTTATGTCAAACAGGGCCGTCTCGAATTATAAAGTGACACTCGAATCTCAAGCTATTCACGCACTATGCCGCAATATGTGTCAAGCAAATTGTAGACTGGTTTTCACGTCATTGAAGTTCTACATGTTATTACTCTACGCGTGCAAGCGCAGAGTACTGTTGTTCCTGGGTTTTCTTCAATTTTATTCTTATTACTCTGCGTGTGCAAGCGCAGAGTACTGTTGTTCCTGGGTTTTCTTCAATTTTATTACTCTGCTCGTGTAAGCGCAGAGTACTGTTGTTCCTGGGTTTTCTTCAATGTTATTCTTAGAACTCCGCGTGCAAGCGCAGAGTAGTGTTGTTCCTGGGTTTTCTTCAATTTTATTCTTATTCTTGTTCTTGTTCTTCTTCCGACCAAATTTGAGGCTTAATAACTCCAAATTGAGTGCAGCTACGTTCTTTAAATTCAGCATATCATTTCTGACAGTAAATAAATTTTGATTCGTTATATAATCATATTCCATATTGCACCGGAAGAGATCATTTGGTGCAAAGACCATATAATTTTCAAAATCCTACTCCTTTATTTTAAAATCTATTCTTTTCAAATTCGGTACACAGGTATAGGTCAATAAAGCAATTCAAAAAATTACTTTTCTAAGTAATTAGGTCATCCAATCAGGTTAAACAGGTCAAAGGTCCTTAGGCGCAAACTAAAATTTTGAGCTAGACACTTCAAATTTACAGGTCTGATTGGCACAGGTAATTCAATTCGGAATCCAAAGTTTCAGGTCATTTAGTGCAAACATAGGGTCATTAGGTGCATTTTTCTTCTGAAAATTTGACCTTTTCATTCACCAAGTATTCTGATGTGTCAACTGTTAGACAACTGTGATTCTCAGCAATAAACACATTTTTTCATGGGCTTTGCAATAATTCTCCTAAAGACGCTGATAATGCACCGGATAGGGTCAATTAGTGCAAAGGTCAACTAACGTTATATCCCCTACATTTTTCAAGGAATTCTTTTCAAATTCAGCACACTGGTGTAAGTCACCATGCCAATCCAACGCCCTACTTTACTATGCAATAGGCTTAACCAATCAGAAAATAGGTCGAAGGTCATTGAGTGCAAACTAAAATTTTCAGCTAGAGACTTCAATATTACATATCAGTTTACTAAATGCGATTGAGTTTGAATTCAAACTTTTCAGGTCATTTGGTGCACCCATGGGGTCATTAGGTGCATTATTTTTCTGAAAGTTTGACCAATTAATTCATCTTGTATTCTGAAGTGCTTAAAGTAAAACATTTGTGATTCTTAGCATCAACCGATTGAGTTTGAATTCAAACTTTTCAGGTCATTTGGTGCACCCATGGGGTCATTAGGTGCATTATTCTTCTGAAAGTTTGACCAATTAATTCATCTTGTATTCTGAAGTGCTTAAAGTAAAACATTTGTGATTCTTAGCATCAACCACACTTTTAATTGAGCTTAGAATTGTTCCCTCATCGGGGCTCATAATGCACCAGAAGAGGTCAATTATTGGAAAGGTCATCAAAATATTAACATGTAATTTCTCCTATTATATTAAAGAATTCCTTCTCATATTAGTAAACCGGTTACTGTCAATAACTTCCCATAACAATCCCAGTAATACGCACGCGCAGAGTCCATTATCTTATTTCTTGACTACTTCACTGCCAAGAGTCACATTGCACCAACAATAAACTATCCAGAATTCCCAAACAGAACATTATAACACCTCTCTTACATAGAAGCTCAACCGTCTGAAGTCAGAAAACTACTAGAAAACATTGACGAAAACAAAAACAACGGTACCAATCTCATAACCAATAAAATGATCAACATAATAGCAAGAGAGCTTACACTTCCTCTGACAAGATTATACAACAAAATACTACAATCTGGAAAATTTCCTTCGAACTGGAAGCTTGGCGTTATGATACCAATACAAAAAAGAACTCCAAAACAGACATTGCCAACTATCGCCCCATAACTCTACTTAACACCTTATCCAAATTTTTAGAAAAAAATCATTTCTCAGCACATGTTTGACCACCTCTCTTCACAAAACCTCATATATCGTCGCCAATTTGGATTCATGCCTGGTAACAGCACTGTGTCGCAACTTACATAAATTTTACACGACATCCACCTCCAGTTTGAGGAAGCCTACAACGTAAGTTGCGTATTTTTAGACATTGCGTCAGCTTTTGATGTCGTTCCCCATGACCTCATTCTACATAAATTACAATCTTACGGTTTCTCAGGCACTCTCTTCTTACTTTTTAAATCATATCTGAAAAATCGAACTTACAAAGTCCGAATTGAGGGTGTCTTATCACCTTCATCTACGCCAGATTTCGTAAATGCTGGAGTACCACAGGGTAGCGTACTAGGCCCCTTACTCTTTTTACTGTACATCAATGACCTTCCACACACGATAAGCTCTAAAACATTCTTATGTGCTGATGACACTGCAATTTTCCACCCATTCTCAAAAGAGCATCCCCATGACTCCTTACATGTTCAAACGGACCTTAACAAACTCTATGACTGGTCTCACAAATAGAAGATGAAATTTAAACCTGAAAAGAGTGTTGATCTTAAATTTTCTAAGTCTAATAATACTCATTTCCAAACAAATCCAACACTGGAATTATCACTCAATGGGGAAGTTATCCTCAATAAGTTCACGCACAAACATCTTGGCTTGCTACTCGACCATAAGCTTACATTTACTCCTCATTGTCGCGAACTCGTTCAAAAAGTACAAAAATTAATCAATCCAATTAGAATTACCTCTCGTCACCTCAAGTCCATGCATCTTGAAACTCTGTTCAAGTCTTTTGTACTTCCACATCTAGATTACTGGGACATAATCTACCAATCGGCAAACGCTGGTATATTTCTTCAATTAGAAAGACTACAATACCAAGCAGCTTTAGCCATAACCGGTGCATACAAAGGGTCCAACACAATCAAGGTTCTAAATAGTCTTCACTGGATCAAACTAGCAACCCGTCGTAAACTCCACCTGTCCATGTATACATTCAAAGTCTTAACCAACATAAAAAAATTATTCTAACAAAATCCTCTTTGACTCCTACAAAAGACCAAGCACGAGACCAGGACTCCGGCAAAGCAATGTGTATACTATTCCAGCCTCCATCAGTCAAGCCTTCAGAAGATCAACGATATTAACATGTATTGACAACTGGAATTCCTTACCATTCAAAATAAAAGAAAGCACTTCAATCGTCACTCTCAAAAATAACTTTAAAATGCATACCACTACTCCAGACTTGCCAGTCCCATTGACCTCATTCCAACTTCCCCGCAACCATGAAATAACCCTATACAGATCAAGATGTGATCTATTCCTAAACAACGAGAAATTTAGACATAATTTTAATAATATTTCGCCTCTGTATTCCTGTGGAGATACCCAGACATATTCTCATATTTTCTTTGCTTGTGAGGTATGCAAGGAGGAAAGGGCACAGCTCTTCCAGGCACTCGAACAATACCCCAATGTTTATAAAAAATATTCCGAAATTCCGCAATTGTACAACAAAATTAATTTCTTTCTATATGGATGTCCAGAACTTAACTCAAACGAAAATAGGTTTTATTTGAAATAGTATCAGAAATTCTTTATAACATTAAATCTCTTTGTGTGAGTGGATAGAATTTTATACATCTGTATGAAAATGAATTATTTTCATTCGTTGTCATATATCATTGTATTCTTAACATCGCTTCTTTTTATTTATGTATTCGTATATAATAATTGTATAGAGACTACTTTGTATTTTTTTACCCAGATCTAATGCTTCTTGGCATTTTCTGGGTTATGTATATTCATTGTATTCTGAAGATTTCGTAATAAACATTAAAAAAGAGTCCATTATTGTCACGCTCATTGGTTTGTGACATTGCAATAAATTGCAAGGGTGAAAAAGACGGCAATTAAGCGAGTAAAAATCCTTGTCACTTATCACCAACGAAATGGCCACCACCAAAAATAATTGCCCGATGGAGCTAAAACTGGGACAAAATTATATGTTTCTTCCATAACCCAAGATTCCTCGCCCCACGTGTCTCTTGAGTGGCTAATTTTTAAAAGCGCGCAGCTCCCTGCAGATATGAGAAAGTAAGGTTGTTACGTGAGAGTCAAGTTAAACATTTTATAACTTAGTCCCTCTCTACGTTCGTTGTCTTCTACAAAAACAGTTGACTGAAGCTTCTAACTACATACTTGTTCAAAATGACGTAAGTAACGTTGAACTCCGACAAGGACACAACTCCATCACCGTTGACATCATCCTTAAAAATAATCTCTGATGATCTGTTGGCGTTGTCCATCTTCCCGAAGAGGGTGAGTGTTGTCGCTACTTCATCAGCAGAAATCACTCCGTCGCTGTTTTTGTCATACGCTTTAAATGCCTCCTCCTTCGAAACCTCTCGTTTGTGAACACTGGAACAGTTATTAAAATGGTTTAATTTATGTTGACAATTGAGCAGACTGTTCAAACTAACGGTGGCCCTTAGAACCACGCCGTTAACGCCAAGGACGTATACTCAACCAACGCTGCCATTTTGTTCAGTGTGGTAGTGCGTACATGTACGTGTTTTAGGGCTTATAGTCCCATTTAAACTCACAGTTCATACGTCACTGTTAAAACTGACTCGTTGAAACATCTTTTATGTTGACTAAACCACTTTATCGCAAGCAAGTCTTCCATAACTCTTTGAGCACACAGACTAGCAGACGAACCTGGCGGACATGTTACCAACGTTCACCGGGAGAGTGCGCTACCCGTTGGCTGAGGTCCAAGTCTATGACAAATACTTGAAGTTTGGCCAATTAGTGTAAGGCGCGTTTTTGTTGAGGAATAGCCTCGGTTTTAAAAACTTCATCAAACAAGTTGATGTGGTTTTTGTTGTATTGGAAGTAACAATTATGATTTAGTAACACAAGATTTTGCACCATTTAATTAATCAAATCCAGGCACATCAACTGATACTTGATGTAGTTTTTCCGCGACACATTTTGCGTCACAGCGAGAAAACAAGAAACAAATAACCGCCGGCAGCAGTAGATTGGAAAGGTCGGTTGTATCCGTGTCAAGAATAAATGTCTAACGCCGGGTCGATGTGAGAGAAGGTTGTTCATAACGGTTTGAAGTACTATAAGTAAGGATTCTTTCGGTGAAATATCACCAAACTTAGGCGATGGGCCTAATACTTCTTTGCGTTTATTACGTTCATTAGCAATTGATGAATTCAATGTGGTCAAAGTGATAAATAAAGAGATTGTATTTCTGGAGACTGCATTTCTTCCTAGACACTGTCGAAGCACACCTGTGGTACATTGCTTCTTTTTCACGACGCTTCGTATCCGGAATACCCTTGAGCATAACAGCACAACACTGCACTTGTAAAGAAACGGGGTAACACGCTTTCCCATGGCGTTTGGGCATTTTCTGAAAACTGTGCCAAGTGTGTTGGCTTACAGAACCATATTATTCATCTTATAGGACCATGTCACCAAGAAAAAAATATGCATTTTGCATCAATTCAGCTGAGCTAGTTCCATTCCATAACTGCAAGTTTAGCTCTTTTATTTGGCATTAGACAAAGGACGAAGGTGCTAAAATTACCTTTTGACGTCAACACACCATGACTGCGTGTCGCATATTTCATTATTAACCCAGTTCACGAAATTGTATCCCCTAACCTTATCGTTTTGGACCACCTTACTGTTGACTCAGGGGGAGAAGGGAAACGTCATTTTTTAAAGAAAGTTTTACATAAACAATCGACGCTCGTTAAATTGGGATTGTCCTAAAGTCTCAGAGCATGCAATCGATTCATTGGGTCAATAGTTATTTTTGCTCAGCCCTAAATTAGGAAATGTTTGACTTTGGCTCCTACGCGACCCCCTTATAGCCTTTGTGCAACGAGAAAGCTGGAGGTTTCGGAACACATTTGCAATCACTAACAGCACATTGGTTTTAGAACAGGAGCGGTTAGGAAGTAGTCAAACGGCGTTGGCACTTCTTTGACAAAGACAGCAACACACAGCCATCGCAAGATCTATTGACTTGATCGCTTTCTGTCCTCACCTTCCTCATAAGATAACGCGCCACCTCTCGGCCCAGTACAGATACAGTTGGACGTATGTCCGGAAGAACAGTCATTCACCGCTCAAGACAAACCAAAAATAATACTTTCATGAAAAGTGTAGCATATCAAATCATTCTCCAGTTAGTTGAAGGCTCATAGTTTTACACCATTCTAACACAAAATCAACGTACGTAGGCCAATAGGCAATGCTGACCCATATGCTACGACTACCGAGCTGGTACCAACAATCCCTAGGGTTTTCCATCCAATTCTCATTAATTCATGCGAAATAATTAATAGTGAATGGGCTACTTACATTTATTAACTTGCTTTAATGGCATGGTAGCTGTTTACACCTACATTTGCAAAAACTGAAACAGACCCAAGTAAATGCCGTGTTGTTACCGGTCACGGTAGCAAACGACAACTCTGACCAGCATCTGAATTGGTCGTAGCGCCGTCAAGTGAGCGATATCGAATTCAAGGACCGTGAGATAGCCACCTTTAGATCAACGAGTGAAGATTAAAGTAAACAAATCAGAACATAAATAATTATCAATTGGATGTCCTCGAGGAACCAATATCCGTAATTACTAAGTTAATTTATTGTTAATAATGCCGATACGCCAGGTGGTTATATTAGAGCAAATTTGGTTTCAGGATAAAATTGCCAACGGCTATATTTCTAATGCTTCGCAAGCACTCATATCCACTGCAGGTTTGTTTGGTTGCACAATTGCCAATGACATTGTGGAATTACAAAACGTGTTTCTAAGATGACCGGATGGTTTTGGAAGAGAAGCTGTCAATGTTACTTGTGCAAGCATTTTTTCGGTACCACTTTGACATGCTGTTTCCGTTATATAAATATTATATATATATATATAATGTATGTCAATGAGCTGGACGTCAACGTATTCATTTGTCCGTTTAGTTTCATCAACCTTTCACGATGTCATCTCGTTCAAGTTCGTCCCGTTGGATGGAACGAGTCTCACCCTAAAAATGTTTGGTTTAAACTGGGATATGAACGATGAAGACGAGTATTATGTAAACGTGTAGGTTGTACGTGCTCAATGAATTCTTCTTAACCTAAGATTGTGGAGCGGTACATGTATTTGCACGAATTTATGTCATTTCCAAAATTTCAAAAGTCTCGCGGTTAAGCAGTAAGGCAGTTTATTAGATGGGTAGATCTTACAGTCATAACATGTATACAATTTTTGAGGCTTTATATTTTACTTTTATGAAAATAAATAATATTAAAAATCGGTTGAAGTCAAGCTTAGTTTCATTAAGTAAAAGACTAATGACCCGACAATGGAGGGGGTAACTTGTCGTTTGAGTGCAGCTGTCTCAAACGGTAAAACACAAACACTCTTGCGTCTACAATCGCTGAATGTATTCCATGTTCATCTACATTTAGCAAAGTAGATTTAGAAATGACAGATTTGCAGAAACCGGATCATAGTTTCCTAAAGTGTACGAAGTTTTTGTTACATGGTGCGAATCAACCCGAGTTGTCCGTACGTTGTGTATTTGACCAGCACATCAATGTGCCAGAATGAACGAGCAGGGTAGCCAATAGTGGGTTGAATGTCTGCCTCCTAATAACAAGGTCGTAGGCTTAAATCCCACTGAACCCTACTTCTTGTCCTTTAAGTCGGGTCTCTAGTATTTCATTTGTGCTTACACTATGTCAGTGAGTTATGCTTGTGCATTACCAAATCAATCATCATTCTTGTCGTGATTTGCCCGACGTGTCGGTTCGTGACTCGTAAGCAGCTGGGCCGACCATGGGCAATTGAGAGAAATGAGACTTCAGTTTTAGCGTGTACAGTGTAGGTGTTGTTACAGCAATGAATAGAGGATATTGTATGTGTTATTTATGATATCGGTGTCACAATTGTTTATAATGATTAGACTCGCATATCAGGTTCAAAAACGGTGCGAAGGAGAATTTTGACGAATGAAAAGAATCACAAGGCTCACCATATCTGAATAAAGTAGATTGTTCCTGCAACATTTAGAGCATTTAGTATGATACACGTATCTATGCAAGTATATACAATATTATGTGCTATCAGCCTACTCTGAAACATCCCAAATATATGCTAGGTTGAAAACAATTAATCATGGAAACAGGGAGTGCTGATATCCTGCACTCTTAGCTTCAGGTGTGCCTCCAACGTAACGCGTGACCCCTTGGAGGTTCACACTGCTCCAAACTTGTCTCTCTCCATCAAACTCTGTTCTAACAGTAACCGAATGTTTTCGTTGTGCTATTCGGCAACATGAGGGGTTGTAACGAACTTTTCTTTCCTGCTGCCGCCAAAGTAAAAGACCTGATTCGATTTTCGAAATTAGATAAACAGGACCGAAGGCAGCGTTAACTGGGCAGTTTAAACGGCGGATAACACTTGTGAAAATATTTGACTCCAAAATAAGTCATATCCAGAGTAGCTAACAAAACCAGGCGTGCGTTCAGTAGACGCTAGGACCTAGCTAAAACCTAGCCAGAGTCAAGTGCTCTCATTTAAAATACACGGCAATATCGCACGTAATCTTGCGAATTCTTGCTTTTTCGCGAGGTCCTAGCGTCACTGAACAGGAGGCAGTTTTACCTTGCGCAGAGACTGATAGATGCCAAGGAGAGAATGACAATGAACGTCTTTAGGACTACCTGTGAATAAGAAAGGATAAAGTAAAGTGTACTGAAGTGCAAATTTAAGGCCATCTCTACACCAATCCATTCAGGAATAGGGCTTCCGGATTCACTTGTCCTCAACCCAAAACACAACTTTGTGAAAGTGCCACACGAATCATTGAGACCATATTTTCCTATTTGTTTAGACCTGCAGTTCCCCAGTTTTCCAAAAAAGCTGCCGTCAGGAGCGCTCATGTATTCGTGTGGACGGAAAATTCTTGATAGTGTAACGAATATGTACATGAATGTCAACGGAGAACTTCTTGGAAAGCAGTGAAGAAGTTGTGTTTTCAAATGAAAACGGATTAGTGCGGAGACGGGTTGCGTTTCCTAAACCTTGAGACACTAGCGAAGCAGGCACGAGGAGAAATGTCCGGTTATGGAGCGAATACAGGTGCACAGTATTTCCCATGATTTATCATCCCAACTTCACCGAACAGTCACTTCAATCAGTCTTTGTATCGCCATTTTGTTAGTGTACGCTAAAAGAGGCAAACGTGTCTCAGTCTCTCAGTACCTTTTTACACTTGCGACACTTAGCGACCTGACTAGGTAAAGTGTGCCATTTGACGAATTTTGATTTAAAAATAGATAGCAAAATGACGTTTTTCGCGGCTTTTACTCGTTGAAAAGAAAACTTGTCATTGTGAAGTCACAGTGATATTTCACATTACAAATGATGCGCTGAAAATCTGACAATGTTAGTAATTAAGTAGAAGACTTGGAAATAATAACTTTAAACCTGAGTTTGTATTGCATCCTTGAGGCAGCTCAACTCAGTTTAATGTCGTTGGACCGGCTCACACCGGGTCGCGAGTGTAAAAAATCAAGAAGAATCTGGGTCGCGCTTGCCTAGCGGACACTGCACAGTTCTCACTGGGTTTTGATTGCCACAGCACACATCATTGGACTTGTTGCCTTTTTCCAACTATATTTAAAACTTTATGAACAAGATGGAAGATGTGAGTCAGTACACATCAAAACTACTACACATGAACTTGGATATTTGATTCTGCCTCGTTCTTTCGACCCTTTAACTTTCACCCAAAAATAGAAAAGGTGGTGATAAACGCTTATTTGACATTTTCAGTCCCAAACCACCAATCTCCTGCCAGTGCTGGACATAAGCCGGCACGAGATTCTGAAAGCAAGTTACATACATATTCCAAAATCGTCTTGATTGTTCGAGAGTTACCTGAAATCTCAGCTGATTTTTCGGTCGCTAAGCAGAAATGCAGCAATGTAATCGGAGACTTTATCTTGAAGAAAGTGTATCTACAGACCTAATTAGGGGGCGTTTCAAATTCCCAATATATTCTCAAACACAAGCAACATGATTCTATTAGTAATGACTACCTCAAGCCGGTACCAAAGAGGCCTACCCAAATTACAATTTATAAGGACTAGAGTCTAACTACTGTATACACTGCCTCGCTTAGCCCCCGAACACACTATCGAAATTTCTTTTCACTTTCATAATCAAGCGTGTTGTTGAGTGATCTCGTTTTTCGCGATATTCTTCCGACAAATTTTTGGTGAGGGGCGCGCTGTGAAATATTACAACCGTATTCACACATACAGTATGTCTCCACCGATTTGTGATGTCCTTTGTGTGTGTGTGTGTGCGTGTGCGTGTGTGTNTGTGTGTTTGTGTGTGTGTGTGTGTGTGTGTGTGTGTGTGTGTGTGTGTGTGCGTGCGTGTGCATGGAATTCACTTCTGCCATGTTAAACAGGTTTCAAACCCATGTTACTTGACGGAAGTGAGTTCCAAATCTCGTTTGAGGTGACTCAAGAGATTATTACCTCCTTAGAAATTGCCGATATGAAATTAACGGCTGGATTTCTAAAAACCCCGAAACAGAGGCTAAATTTTATTAACTAGGTCTAATGATAGATGTTATAAATACAACGAGTCTAAGCATGATTTGTGGGAGGCTCAAATCTTTTTCAAACAACAACGCAACCGTGTGTCGCCGTAGACCTTTTGTGTTTTCAATCCGCGACAAGAGCCTTTAGGGGTGGAATGGGACATCCAATTCCGTCCAGCTTGCGCTTCTAAAACACAACTACCCCCCCCCCTTCGGATAAGTGCCACAGTACTTTAAGCGAAATTAAATATAAGTTTTCGTTACATTCATCAATTTAGAACACCGAGTGGATCTGATCAGTCGAAAGATATCACTAAGATAAAATATTAACAGTCCGTAACTCTCAACCCTCTTCGCCTTTTTTATTTTACAATTAGTGTATTTTTTCAATGGAAGTTTCCGCGATGAATCCAATGCAGTTTGCGGCAGTTGAGTGAGTACACATAATGCATGAAGCAACTGTCACACACTTCAGTGGCTATTTAAAGCGGTGTTGCACCGCTAAAAACAATAAATGAACTAGAATATTCAAATTAAATTCTGATAAGTTTGGAAATCTTTGGAGTTATGTTAAATGAACATTATCTGGGCTTAAGTTTCGACGGAACTAACTTGGATTACTATAGGCTCTGTGAAGTTTTAACCAAAATAATGCGAAAACAGTGTCTTTAACTGGCAGACAACTATGGATTTATAAGAAAGTCACAAGAAAACAATGGATTTTGATGTTTTAAAACTGTGATCAGAAGTTATAACTTCAAGAACTATAATTCGCCCAACAATAACTCTAAAAATGCGTGTTTCGGTCGTATCATCGATATCGTCCCTTTGAACCATAGAACTGCCACTCTGCAACAAGGTTAATCCGCTTTCAAGACAATTTGAGCTGACTTTTCAAAAACCAAATACACTTACATAGCTTTCAATTTCTTGCCTCTCATAGATGCTGTTGCTTAAGAGACTGTAACGGTGACCTCTAAGCAAAGAACCAAAATGAAAAACGTGAAATCTAAGACTATTCAACTACATGTGTAAGTTAAACCACTGGTGACACATTTAATCAACTGGACCACTACCAGATACAAACCATTTCCAAGACTCCAAACGTATTCGTGCAAACAATTCGTGTACGTCTTAACTAAGCTGCCGCTCGTCTACTGAATGCGCATTCATAAATCCTTTAATGACAATTAAAGCAAATGAGAAACTAACGTTAGTCCCTTTGGCTCTAAACAGGTGTAAGATTTTCTTATGCAGGTTTATCGCTTCCAATTCATGCCCTGTGAGTTTCAGATTTTCAATAACCTCAGGTGGTTTTATTTATTCTGGGAGAGGGCCCACTCATTAAAATACAGTTGGTGGTGCGCCGTGATAAACCAGGATATATTACAACGGTCTGTTTTGTAGCAATGTCAACTAAGCAGAAGGCAGTACAATACATCGGTACACACAACACAGTCCGAACAAACCCGTTTACCGCTTTTTTGTAATAACGTTCACAAACCCAAAGATTTGAGACCCCTGCATCCCTACACCATAGGTTGGGCGCGCATGTGGCGAAATTCTGGTTATTCCTGTGCCTTGCCCCCCCCCCAAGTCAAAATCCTGGATCCGCCCCTTGTGAGTGACACGGGGACTGGTTGAATGGCAAGAGAGGTTGTTCCTCGTTTTCACACCTAATCTCGCAGGTTGTCTTGTGGCCAATGTTTTCAAAAGTTCAATGTCATGTTAGTGATTTATTAAAATGGTAGATGGGTAAACCGTTTTCCACCTTCTTTTTCCAAAGTGTAGAAGTTTGAATATATTGCGATTTAGGCACACCTCAAAACTTTAATAACGCAACGAAGACAATCCAAAAACCCAAAAATGATGTATTTGTTCACAAAACTCTATTTCAGTTCAATGCAAGATGATTTATTTCTGGAATAATTTATATATGTAACTCTTACAAGTTGAAAAAATTGCGAGACAGTCCCTTTAACAACTCGCAGGCTGATTAATGTCCATTTTATGTCAATAATGTTGACGGTTACTAATTGATAATTAACATACCCAATACTAGACATTTGATAACTACTGTATAAAGGAGGTAAACTAACCTAAGCCATAGCACACGGGTAAAGCTGAAAGACCGCATAGGCGGTGCGACTACAATTTTGAAAGAGAATTGCCCACTTCAGTCCTAGTGTAGATACACAAGACAAGAAGATGTATTGTGTCGAATTTATTTATTTCCACAAGCAACTGAAGACCACACACTTTTCTAAATAACCAAGACGTGTTATACACAGGGACTCGTTTCATGAAAACTTAGTTGAGAAATAAGATCAAGAAATTCTACATTAAAACCAAAATGTCAAAATCTTTCTTAATTTCTGCCCAAGACGAGAATTCGGAATATACCGCTTCATGAACACGAAGTCGGATATTGGTCTTCGGTCTTAACTTAGACAGTAATTTTGATTATTGTCTTAGTTAAAAGTATGCTTTGACATAGGTGAGAGTACAAACTACATTTTTGCGATCTGCCGTGAATTCACAAAACTAAATAAACGAAGTGGTGTGTGACATGCAGTCTCAAGAATATTCTTGGTCTTGAAACTCTTATTGGAGATTTATAAACTCAGGGCCGGATCCAGGATTTTGAGTTAAGGGGGCCAAGGCAGAGTATTAGCCAGGATTTTGCCCGTCAAGCGATTGCAACCCTGAAGTTCCAAATGAAATATGGGAGAATTTTAGGGCCCTCCCTTAAATCCGCTGCTATACAATTTTGATACATGTAAACCCATTGACAGTTCTCAAATTCAGAGCAGAAGATCTTTAATTTGCCATATTTAGGAATAAAAGATTATGAAAAATATCAACGGTATTTTTTTCACAATTAATACATTTATTACAAAAGACAAATACATATACAAATATACACACAGCACAACACAACACAACAACGTACAGAGCTGTGCATAAAATTAACGAGAAAGCATTTCATCGTTACTTCGAAGTTAAAAAGTACTACTTAAGTTTCTGTTCTGGCATCTGGTCAACTCTCTGGGTCCCCTCATGTTTCAAAAACACATTTCCAGTCTTCCCATTGTCTTGTATCATTAAATTTCCGTGTGTTTAACGAAGCACTAACTTCTACATTAAAGCACTCATTCAAAAAAGTTTAAGACATCTTAAATTAGGTTTGACGTTAGCAAATTTCTTTTAAAAATGAAAATTTCAGTTTGTAAAAGAAACCAATTCAAAATTCTATTCTTTTCATTTTGAAGACCAAATATTATGGTGGTTTTGTCTATTTCAAAATTTACTTGTATTGCAGTCGTTAACTAGAGACGTACCCCGTGCCAGAAAGAATTACATGTAACATATTCACATTCAAAGAATAAGTGTTCTAGAGTTTCGTGAAAGCATTTACAAAAAGTACAAGCATTTGAGTCCACGTATCTAATCTTATTTAAAAAGTAGTTAATAGGAAAAATTCTATGCAGTAAGCGGAACTGAAAGAAAATTAAGTTTGTGTTATTCGTACATTCATGTGGAAGTTTGTAATAGAAGTTCCACATCTGTGATAGGGAAAATCCCAATACTTCGAATTTCTTTTGAGCCGATGGTATTATGTCATTTTTGCACAGAATACGGTAAGAATCCCGACACCCCTTTTTCGTCAAAATAATATTTTTTAGGGAAAAAGGTACAAGTGGTCCACATAACTTTTTTAGTATTAAGTTTTTGGAAAACGTTTTCAGATATTTTTTATTGCACTGACAATTGAATAATATTTGAGAAAGCTGACATTAATCTGATGAATCGTCTGGAAACTTTCAAAGATGTAGAAGTTATCATTCCAGTCTAAAAAATCGTTCACAAATATTATAGCTTTTTCAACGAATGACTCATAAATACAAGGGCTGTATTCCACCGTTATACAACTGTTGGCCCACACATTAATTGACACCGCATCTTCGTGACCTGAAATAGTTTGTTTGTGAATTAAAAGGCTCCAATACTGGAAGCATTCTGCCCAAAAAGAGTTACAATTATCCGATCTAGTTAATCTATAGTCTCCATAGTTCAACATTCCATCTTTAGTAAGCCCGATATCTTTTTGCAACAAATAAGTCCATGGGGATGTTGTTAAAAAGAATCTTCTAATCTATGAAATTTTTAAAGACATATTAAATTTTTTGACATCAACCATCATCAATCCACCCTCTTCTATGGATTTAATGAGTACTCCTCTTTTTATTTTATCAGGTTTTCCGTCCCAAATGAATTAAAAAAACAAAGTTTCAATATCTCTAAAAGTAGTATCATTGGGACTTGGTAGCAGCATTAGCAGATGTAAAATTTTTGGAAGCACAAGTGTTTTTAATACTGTGACCTTCCCAAAGATAGTCAGCTTTCTACGAGACCATATATTAACCAGACTCTTCATTTCCATTATTTTTGCATCGAAGTTATCTTTGGACATGGTATCCAAGTTCACGTTGAAATTAATACCCAGAAGCTTAAAATCAACGTCACCCCATTTTAGTTTTCAACGCGTGCGGTGAAACACTTCTTGAGAGAATTTTCTACTTCCAATCCACACTAATTATATCTTAGAATAGTTTATCTTCAGCCCCGACATCCCTGCATAGAACTCTAGGTTATTCATAAGTGCTGCCAGGGATCTTGGAGTTCCGTCTAACGTGAAAATTGTCATCTGCGTATTGTGTTATAACGAAGTCTTCGTCGCCGATTTTAATACCTTTCACGTCAGGATCATGTTTAATCAATATGGACAAAATTTCAGTACACAGAGAGAAGATCACCTTGTCGACATCCGCGTTCTAGTATGAAGTTGTCTGACAGAAATCCATTTTGTATGACACGGGCAATTGGTTTATTATAAAAAGTTCTTATATATCGAATGATATTGGCTTTGAAATTGAAATTATTCAGGACTTTGAATATAAAGTCCCAGGAAACACTATCAAAAGCCTTCTCAAAATCTACCAACACAAGTAGTCCTGGAATGTTGTATTTGTCTGTATACCTCATAATATCATAAATTAGTCTTGTGTTCTCAGCCATGAATCTTCCTTTAATAAATCCAGTTGGGGTATTTGAAATCAGTTTATCTAGGACTTTTTTAATTCTGTTTGCAACGCATCCCGAAGCCAGTTTGTATACACTATTCAGTAAAGTTATTGGTCGCCAGTTTTTCAGAAACTGTTTCGGCTTGTCTGGTTTTGGAATACATGTAATAATCCCAGTCCGTTGAGTTGTGGACATTTGTCCCTTTTCAAAACTACATTTAATGTGCCGCAATACAAAATGTTTTATGTCTTCCTAAAAGAACTTCAAAAATTCCATCGTAAAGCCATCAGAGCCTGGACTTTTCTCATTTTTTGTATTGTTTAATACCTCAAATAATTCATCAATATTAATTTCATTTTCTAGTTGGATTCCCTCCAACTCCGAAAGTACCGGGAACCGACAATGTCTAAGTACATTATTCAACATTTCTTCGCTCTCAGACCTCGAAGAATATAATTTTTATAAATTTCTCGCATAAAATTTCCTTTTGATCCGTAATAGTTTATCCTTCTTCTGTTTCTATAGCATATATAAGTTTACTAAAAAAATTCCTTGATTCTAAGTTGCAAAAATATTTGGTCGGGCGTTCTCCACTTTCAATCCAGTTTGCTCTTGATCGGACAACATAGCCCTTCAAAGTGTTTCTTCTTAATTCTTGTAAATTGGTCTTTTTTCTTCTAAAGTTGTTAGATCACCTTCAGTCATGTTGTCTTTGCTTTCCAGCCTGTTAATGGCTTCTTCTAAAACACGTTCATAATTGATGTGTTTTTTCTTCTTTCTTATTGAGTAGTCTATAGTGGTGTAGTTGCGGATTTCCATAAACAGAACGTCTAAGAACAACTGGTCATTAATTACGAATTGAACTTCACTGTTAGAAATTGTATCGATCATTTGATAATTGTAAACTGGAACAGCATACTGACGTTTTACCCCAGTAATTTTTTCTTTAATCTTTTTAGTATATTCCAAGTCATCCAACAAAGAATTGTTAAATTTCCAAAGGCCTTTCCTTCTTAAAATTGCTTTTAATTTAACACTCAGTAGGACACCTGAATGATCGGATCTGTAATTGTTTATTATGTTAATTTTACACACACAGTGAAGTAAATTTTTTGAAAGTAAGAAAAAGTCCAGTCTCGCCTGCTTTATAGGGTTTTTGCGTCTCCATGTATAACGGTTTAAATTCTGGTGGAATTCCCGAAATGGATCTACGAGGTCCCACATTTGCATTTGTTCTTTTAATTTCTCACTGGCATTTGTATTATTGCGTTGCTTATAGTATCGCGTGTCTTTATACTGGTCTAAAGCAAGATTGAAATCCCCACATGTAATAATTTTTTCATTACCCAACTCTTCAATTTCATTAAAAAGGTTCGAAAAAAGTCAGGTTTATCCTCGTTTGGTCCATACAAGTTTACAAGCGTAGTTCTCTCTCCCTCCATTGTTATATCAAGTAATATATAATTCCCACTTTTGTCGCTTCTCCAAGCGTGTATTTGATGTTCAAAATTATTACTCAGCATTATTGCAACTCCTCTTGCATTGCTCTTGAATGAACTGAAATAGCAGGAAAATCCCCACTGTAATTGGACTTGATCCTCCAAAGCCTTCACAAAATGTGTATCTTGAAGACAATAAATATTGTGTGACTTATCTTTAAGGTACTTTAGAACATCAAGTCTTTTCTCGGAATCTCCAAGTCCCTGACAGTTTAAAAAAAGTATTTTAATTTCCTTTCTTGTTGAAATTTAATTCGTGGACTACGACTAAATTCAAGTACTGCTCTCAGTGACATTAAACATTTAACGTATTCAATTGGATTAATTAAATTTTCTGCACATGCTACCAGTGAATATTTGCACAGCCTTGAACATAAAAACTTGTATAAGAGAAGACACACAATGGACAAACAGCTATCAAGACAAAGAAGGAAACCAATCACTAAATGAGTGAGCTGTAGCAGCACCCACAACATATACCGCAGACAGCAGGAGCCCTGAATCTGAGAAGGCAGCCCGCATCGACAGTCATCCTATGCATGCTAAAGCCCTGGGTATTTGACTAGTTACTGTAGTTATAAAGGTATACCCCATGGAATGGAAATTCAAAGGAAGAACAATTGAAGCGCTCCGAATGAAAACACTGCATTAGAGCACAAGCCATTGGTTACAACCATGATTTAGTTACTACCAGATGTTCAGCATTGGCACAAAGAAAAAAAAAGTTTAAAGCTCGTAATTACAAGAGATAACTAGCCTAGGAAAAGATTCAAATAGGAACTAAAACTTAAAAAAGCAATTAAATACGCAGATAGCTGAAAAGAGAAACTGAAACACCAGATTAACATGAAATACATGTAAAAGTACTAGTATCATATCACGAGATAACACTGATATCAGTCTACGCAAAAGCATTTAATGCAAAACATTTAAACGCCGCTTAAAATATTAACTCAGTTCCGCACAACTAGCTACATGTATATTAAGTAACTATATGCCGTCCTTTTACTCACAGTTCAACACCCGTTCAGGCGTGGGCGTCTGGCGCCGACTCTTCCAAAGTCCTTCCACAAACTCGTTTACTTGTTCCATTCGCATCATTTCTTGATGAAAATCATTCATCTTCTTGATGAAGATCTTCCCATCTCTCACGTATGCCGACTTGATGTGTCCCTGTTTCACTAATCTGCGACACTCTGCAAAAATAGCAGCTTTCCTCTTTGTGAGATTTTCGTTGATATATATTTTTCGCACCGAGGCACGCCCTTGATCCATCTGTTTAACCGCAAGTGTCGATCTTTTCTTCAGAAATTCTGTTCGCTTACGATAACTAGTAAACTTAGCGATGATAGGCCTAGGTTTACCCCTGGCATCTCTGTTAAAAGCACCCAGCCTGTGGGTGCGGTCAACTTCCAACTTCTTGGCTATGTTTAAGACTAGCTCATCAGTGTTGTGGCCGAGCGGTTAAGGCAATGGATTGGAAATCCATTGGGGTTTCCCCGCGCAGGTTCGTATCCTGCCAACTACGCCAAATGTTGTGACTTGATACACAGGATCTCGTGCAGCTTACCTCTACTCATACATGTATGAAAGCTTGAATACACGCTTGAGATGACGACCAGCGCAGACGTCCTGCGTGCAGCAGAGCCACACGAAGAGAGAGCTCTCGATTCCCCAGTCACGTGACAAAACTAGAACTTACAACATCCGGCCACTGACGGAAACCCTCGGACGAACACGAACACACATGACAACACGAAAGACGAGACCACACAAACCAACATTCACAACAGTGTTCTCCCCCTTATTTTCCTCTACACCGTGTATTATCAGGCAGTTTCGTTTGGGATATTGCTCGCTGTCATCTAAACGCTCCTCCAGTTCGCTCACCTTTCTATTCAGACTGTCAGTTTCGTCCTGTTGTTTCTGTAGCATATCTTTGAACCCCTCGGTTAGGTGAAGACAGGCCTCATTGAGAGTATGTTCAAACATTTCTATGAACAGTCCCTTTATATCCGAGTCCTGGAGTGCAGATTTCATGCCTTGAATAAATGTGTTCGCTTCCATGGTTAGGCTTTAGGGCTGATATTTTTGCAGGCTATGTTCTCGAATTCTNGGCGAAATTCTGGTTATTCCTGTGCCTTGCCCCCCCCCCCAAGTCAAAATCCTGGATCCGCCCCTTGTGAGTGACACGGGGAGTGGTTGAATGGCAAGAGAGGTTGTTCCTCGTTTTCACATCTAATCTCGCATGTTGTCTTGTGGCCAATGTTTTCAAAAGTTCAATGTCATGTTAGTGATTTATTAAAATGGTGGATGGGTAAACCGTTTTCCACTTTCTTTTACTAAAGTGTAGAGGTTTGAATATATTGCGAGTTAGGCACACCTTGAAATTTTAATAACGCAACGAAGACAATCCAAAACCCAAAAACGATGTGTTTGTTCACAAAACTCTATTTCAGTTCAATGCAAGATGATTTATTTCTGGAATAATTTATATATGTAACTCTTACAAGTTGAAAAAATTGCGAGACAGTCCCTTTAACAACTCGCAGGCTGATTAATGTCCATTTTATGTCAATATTGTTGACGGTTACTAATTGATTATTAACATACCCAATTATAGACATTAGATAACTACTGTATAAAGGAGGTAAAGTAACCAAAGCCATAACACACGGGCAAAGTTGGAAGACCGCATAGGCGGTGCGACTACAATTTTGAAAGAGAATTGCCCACTTCATGCAGTCCTAGTGTAGATAAACAAGACAAGAAGATGTATTGTGTCGAATTTATTTATTTCCACAAACGACTGAAGGCCACACACTTTTCTAAATAACCAAGACGTGTTATACACAGGGACTCGTTTCATGAAAACTTAGTTGAGAAATAAGATCAAGAAACTCTAGGTTAAAACCAAAATGTCAAAATCCTTCTTAATTTCTGCCCAAGACGAGAATTCGGAATATACCGCTTCATGAAAACGAAGTCGGATTTTGGTCTTCGGTCTTAACTTAGACAGTAATTTTGATTATTGTCTTAGTTAAAAGTAGGCTTTGACATAGGTGAGAGTACAAACTACGTTTTTGCGACCTGCCGTGAATTCACAAAACTAGAAAAACGAAGTGGTGTGTTACATGCGGTCTCAAGAATATTCTTGGTTTTGAAACTCTAAATGGAGATTTATACACTCAGGGCCGGATCCAGGATTTTGAGTTAGGGGGGCCAGGGCAGAGTATTAGCCAGGATTTTGCCCGTCATTCGATTGCAACCCTGAAGTGCCAAATGGAATATGGGAGAATTTTAGGGGGCCATTACCCCCTTGGCCCTCCCTTACATCCGCTGCTATACATTTGGGATAAAATTGTCTCTTCATGTACACCCATTGACAGTTCTCGAATCCAGAGCTGAAGATCTTTAATTAGCCATACTTAGGGATAAAAGATTATGAAAAATATCAACGGTATTTATTCCTCAATAGTGAACAATGATAGAAGTCCTAAAGCCTGGTCATCTCATTTAAACCAAAAGCCATTGTTCAGCTCCGTAGCAGGCCAGCTTGCCTGAGCTTAAGACCTATTTCAATCTTAACATTGGTCTTAAGAAACTCCACGAAACAGTTTGGTCTTATAACAGTGCAATTTCGGTCTACGTTAAGACAGAAAACGTTTCATGAAACTACCCCCAGAGGCCTAGCCCTCCACGATGTTTCACAGAACTTGATGAGGCCATGATCCTGTGGCCATATCTTCATCTACACTGTACGCAGCCAGAAGACAACGGAGCAGCCTGCCAGCTAACTTTCCACAAACTACCAGCAGGTGTGCGCGAGTATAAGCAAACAGAAACTTGTTTATAACAAAGTTTAGTACATGTACATCCAATCCGGTGTTTAGTGTATCGAAGCTACTTGCACATTATTCTTTAAACATTTCAAGAGAAACCAGGGGCCCGTTCCAAGAAACTGGCTTGAGTTCATTTTGACTAAAGTCTACGGTTGATCTCAACTTCCAAACTTTAAAATTTCCACATCCGCTTAGTTAGTCAAAACTAAATTTATAACTCAATGAAAAACGTAAGCCAAACTTAAAATCTCTTTCTTGAAACGGACTCGAGAAGATTTAAATTTTAATACGTTAAAATTGGTTGAAACTTAAGATTTGTCTTAGTTAAGTCAGTTTCCATGGAACGGGCACCTGATCTTGCACCCGACATGCTTATATAAGGTTTGTTACACTGGTGGTTCACAACGAAAGTAATTCTTCAGAAGACAATTAAAACGTTTAAAAGAAAGAGAAGAGCCTTCACGCATGCCCAGAGGCAGTAATGTAAGGACAGAACTCACTGTTAGCAAATGTGAAAGGAACAAAAGAGCTGAGTGGGGTTAAAGATCGTCGGAGGGGTGGAAAGACACATGTATGACTGAGACATTGCGATTCAATTCCTGACAGGTAATCAAAGATACGTGTAACATTAAAAACATGTATCATAACGCACCTTTTCCATACAATCATATCTTATAACTTCATGTGTATTCCATACACGAACATTACGCCATTGACAAACTGAAAACTGTCTATTGAAACCGAAGCTCTCAATCTGAGTATGTATAATAAAATGGGCACATTTGTGATGAAAAGAAAATCACGCACGTACATGTACGTGTGCAAACTTATGAAATAAACGTCTGTCTGAGTTGAGACGCGTAGTTTAACTCGACCCTTCCGTGTTCACTGTTTTTCCCGTGGTGGGGCGGTGTGATCTTTATGTAAGACGTCTGGAAAGTTACAAAACGGTTTTAGATTTGGAAAACAGTAAAGAGTTGTGCACATGACCTCAGACCTGAATTACTGAAATCAACGGAACAGATCATCCTCATTAACTTCGCGGCTAAGTTTGGAAATTCTAACCACGGATGTTGTCTTTTAAGCGATCAAGCAAGATTTTCGTCATCTGAAGCAGTTTCAAAGTCGAGAAGAGTTGTCCATAGTTTTCGATACATGTCAGCATTCAGTATGGTGCCTACATGCATCTAATGATAGGATAAAATGTACGTGATCAAGGTCGATGTGAACTCCATCGCTAACACGAAGACCTCAAATTCGAAAAACACAGGCATATAATTTCGGAGGTATATCCTTACAAAATTTGACACGCTTTAGTTAATAATTAGATGTGGTTTGGGCAAAAGATTGACAAATGATTGACAAGTGACCGACATGCTTATCACACATTTACCTTATCAGCACCGTCGTGCCACGCCCCTCCGTTGGCATATATGAGTTTGCCATGGCGACCAGGCATTTCTTTCAGCGCCATGGTTTCAATGTGCCCCATGACAACAACATCTTCTGCGCATGTTTCCAGGAAGTCGGAATAGTCCCCAATGGCGTGCTTGAGCATGTCAAACACGCGATCTTCACCAAACTGAAATACAAGCATAGGTGCTGTTTAGCCCTTTAAATAAATTCATACACCTTACCACTGCAAAACCTGTTGTGAATTAAGCTTCTTCGTCCGAAAGGCATCTCAGTTTTACACAGAGAACAACGTATAGGGTTTATTTGAGATAAAGAACGCCATAATGTTGTCACTGAATCACTGATACGACTCTGAAAGGACTTAATTTGACATCAAATGAGAACCGGTGCGTTTTCAATTCAATCCTGCCAGTTCTTGACCGTGTTAAAAGGCTTCAGATATTCAATCGAACATTGTGCAACTTGACAAAATGTGGGTATGCCTTCAAAGGGCAGCCGTTCCATTTAGCCCTAAATGTGGTGTGCTGATTGTTTATAGGAGGTGCTGACAAAAATATTTTGCTGCTTTTAAATTCTGCTGAAATTGTTAAGTAAGGACAACAAGTGTCAGCGCACGTAACTGGGCGTGGCTCGTACTAAAACGAAACAAGATTTTAAACAATTCTGTTGATTCATTTTAACATAGAAAAGGTCAAATTAAGTGAATATCGGTTCAAGTCATGACCACAGTGATGCGTGTGTCAACCCCTAGAAATTACGACTGATCATAGTGTTGAAGTTTTCAAAGCAAATTAGACAGTTTCGAAATACGATAAAGTTTCGGGGTACGAAGTCGCGGTGTATCAATATATTTCCCGGTACATCTCCATCCAGGTTCACGAAATTACGGCAACTTACTGCGCATGTTCGTCACATAAAAGAATAGCTAGCTTCTGGGAGCAGTAACGTGACGTCACATTAAACTTCTTCAAAAGTTGCAAAAAACGCTAATTTAAACTGACAAAAGCTTGACTTAACTTACAAACAAGTCTGTCTAGTTCGGTCGAAAACTGTACTGTTTATTTTGAAAACTGCTGTCCATTGAGAAAAGGATTTTGTAAGCCTCACATATACTCACCTTGGCTACCATTCGAGAGACTAGTTTGTACTTGCGTAGGTTTTTGAATGTTACGTAATCTCCATTGCCATTTATTAAGAACTTTTGATCTGGATGAATATCTCTCCCAAACGGAACTGAAAAGGAACGTGTTTGCTCTTCAAAAGTACTCGAAATGTGTATTAGCTATTTCAATAAGCATTATAAAGCGTAGCCGCGTGTTCTCTAGACGCACAATTTGCATGCACTTCCGCTTGAACGGTGCACGTGCTGCAGACTGAGAGCATTTTTCGGAGATAGGAACTACACAAGAGAACAATATTTGTCACGAACTGGTATTACACGTACATTAGTAGTTACAAATAACGCGATCGTATTTTAAGACATTTAAGAATGTGAACGTGTGTAATCAAAGTAACAAAGCTAGAGTTCCCAAGCTTCCAGCGTACACCACGTTGTTTGAAAGACAGCTTTAGTTCTGGACAGTCCTTGGAAAGAATGAGAACCTGTCATTGTTTGTTTGGAAGCAGATATCATGTATGTGCAATGACGTCCAAGCCGTCTATGCATACATGTAGATGTTGGTTTTCCATGTCTTGGATTTATTTGCGACAAACTAATAAGGAACCACAAGTTATACATTTAGATATCTTTCCTTCCCAACTTATTTCAAGCTCGTTCAACACAAAGACCGTTCCTTTCCGTGTGACGTTATTGTGTACATTGTTACTTATATACAGTATACGTTTATTATGACGTCGTAAGGAAGACGACGAATTGTTACAATGAGAGTACAGTATTCTACTTAACTATCCCATAATTTTCCTTCCCGCGTTACTTTACATTACTTACTGTACCAATATGTTTCCACAACGTAATATTCTAGTGTACGTAATATTCCAGCATCTTTTCTTCCAGTGTTATCCTATCTTACCTTCCAACATCTGTTTTCCTTCGTCATCCTACATGTACCTTACCTTCCAACAACTTTTCTGTCAGTAGATGCTGCAGATAGTCGGTGCTTAGCAGCTTCACAATCAAACTTCCGAAGACATCGAGGCCACACTTCTCCAGAAGAGGAGCTGTCCCCTTGACGGCGCTTGGAGTGCTGTACTTAGCAGTTGCCGCTACTCGTGCCACGTAGTAACCAAAGCACATGTCACCTAGTAAAAGAATTTCACTTTAATTAAGCGCCCTGTGATCAACTATTGAACAGCCATATGCTCATGGAACATGCACATGCTCGGTTCCATGTTAATATTGATTCCTTTAGTTTTCAATTTTTCTATATATTTTGATATATACATGTATTCGTTCCACCTGTCGGTGAATATTTCAGAGTTGTTCGGACATAGCAGTTAGCAAAGTTCTCATGGAGATGTTTTCATAACCAGATCTCGACTTCGCGGGTCAACAGACGCATAAAATTATAGACATCCAGAATTTAAAGCATACGTGTTCGCGAATTTCGTATCGATCAGACGAAAAGGGCGACCTGTAGCGCGCACAAAAGAAACTTACAAAAATTTACGCATAAGTAATATACTAAGCAAAATGACACTTCGTGTCCATTGCTAAGTACAATTTGCTCATTAGCAAGAATTTGAAACACTGACCGTGACCATGAAAAAAATGGTAAGTGTTTCTTTTTTCTGTCAACAACACATTTGACCGTACATTTGCAGGCCTGCTAAACTATCTGATGCAGTTGGCATGATAGACTTACCAGGCAGAAGTCCACCTGGCTGGTCACATAGCGCAAACGAGTTGAAAAGGTCCCAGTCATGACCGTGTTCGAAGCGAATTCTGTAGATCTCATTTTCTGCAAATTGTAAAAGATCATTTTCCCGATTCAGTCTCTTATCATTTCACAGCAATTCCCACAACTACATGTACGGTGAGAACGTGCTAGGCTTATTCAAGTTCAACTAGTTCCGTCCTCAGCAATATTCCTGTGGTGAAAGGCAAGGAATTCAGTGGACAGCTACACCTGTACCTACGTACAGTAGTTTCCAAATAAAAAGACAGACATTGGAAGAATTCTGCCAGACTGCACCAAAGAAAAACAAACTGCTTCGTATAATTTTTGGCAGTTCAGTAGAACTTTTATTGCAGTAGCTGAGCGTTTTTATCGAAATCTTCTCAAAGTTTAATAAAAAGTTATTGTGCTTATTTGCTAATAACTTTGCACACAACATTGTCTCTATTTTAACTAATGTAGTGGAGCACGACCAGTAGAGATTGAGTGGAGATTTGGCCCGAATGGAAACGGAATATACTCGAATAGAAATGCATGTTTTGTCGCAAGTTTAAGGGTCGAAACTTATGCCGAAGTTTTGTGCTGTCCAAGTCATGTTAAAACTGTCTTGAGTAGTTAGAGTTCTATATTGCATTATGGCATGATAGCACAAGCAAAACGTTTTTCTCTCTTTGAGTAGATTGCAGTCTTACCTTCTTCAATTTCCATTACGAGAATCCCTGGGATGAATTGAACTTTATCACCAAGAAGCTCACGACAGGCTTCCCTAGTCAATTTGTGGTCATGATTTCCAAGAATGTAATAAACCATCACATCGTGATTTTCTGCCAAATTTCTAAAAGCGGCAAATAATTCAGAGGTGTCCTCTATTTCACCAGACAAGAATTTCTCAACTAGCTGTGATACTGGAAATAAAAAATGCAAGTTAGTTTTTATATGTACAATACATAAAACCGTAAATTGCTTATCAATTAATTTGCTAACATTGCTTGTAAATTCATAAATCAGAAGATTTCAAATGGACACACGACAAACTGTTTCTTACAGCTGTTAAAGTTATAACGAATTCCTAACAAGACGGTATCTATCACTGTAAGTTAGTCCAACATTGCAACAGTTGAGTCCTTCTCACAGAAACTAGTAAAAAACGAAGTGTTGACATTTAAAACATTAAAGATTTACAAACCAGCATTTTGAGTATACATGTAAATAAGACTAAGGACAGGCAGTTTAGACCACGTTGAAATTCCGGGAGATGACGCTGCAGACGTTGGCTTGTTATTGGATATACATGTAATGTGTGACGCACAACCGAGACCGACAACATGCGTGCTACGTTTCTCTATCAGGTTAACATGTTCTGTTGTTTGTGGTCGACATTTTCGCGTTATTTTAATACCTTTTCGTCATTCTCAGTCGCTGTGCTTGTGGTGGATTCGACAACGTGGCTTTCAATTACGCTGTGGCCATTTTTGTCTTTCCAATGAAGTGGCGACTCGCCAAGAAATGGCAAGCTTAGAAACAGCACTATAGCATGAATTAAATAAGTTGAAGACGCCATGATTGGAATTCCTTGGGTTGCAGTGATTGTATCGACGAGTCTTGCTTTGACAATTGTACTCTGCGCTGCATTCGTTTCGCCATTCAAAAACATATTAAGTTTAAATAAGAGGTTAAATTCTTCTTTATAGAATTAGTAAGTGCTTTAGGTAATTCGTAGTTCAAACCCGGATCGCAATTCCTTTTGTCGAGTGTTAACCGAATTCATCGGATCAGGATGTCAAATGCAACGCCTAGTCAATGGCTTTAAATGATTTTAATAAAATTAAAGTTCTGAATTGGTAACTTCATTTTCTTGCTGAAGGAACCCTTGACGCTTATCTACTTGTACTATGACCTACGTGTACATGTACATGTATATTCCAGAAAGTACGTCACACTTTAACCTCGTTGCTGCGTCGCTTTAGGGACTGAATTATCAATAACTTGTAATCGGGAAGCATAACTATCTTTATTTGTTTTCTCTTATAGTCTTCATTCGACCTTTAGTAATATAGATATATAAACCAGTACATGCATGGGCTGCGCACCATAGGGGGATGGGAAGCTATAGTCTCCCCCCACACACACATTTTTTCCAGCGCTATGCAGTCCATGGTTTGTGAGCAGTGCACCCAACTTTTTTCAGTGATGCACGGTCCATCATGTAACGTTCTTAGCATTATGTCATTATAAAGAAAGCTTGGGTTTACACCAATCCGGGGCTGTCTGAACAACGCAATTCTCTTTCGTAAATATTCTCGTCTGAATCCAAGCGCTTTTGATTTCGTGTTTGTCTTCTTCCAGCTTTGAATCTGTGAAGCGTTCTGTTTAAAAGATTATTTACCTGAAAATCTGTTAAGTGTTCTGAGCCTATATTTGTTTTACGTACCACTAAGTGGCGTCTCATTCATGGAGTAGTACCACATTTCTATGATGTCGCCCAATAACACGAGGCTGTGGACTTCGAATGAAGCAGCTGTGAGCTTCTCAAGGAACGACAGAAGCTGACTGTGGGATCCTGGTCCAAAGTACTTGCCGATATGTATGTCACTTATAGAGTAGATGTCTCTTTTCCGAGAGTTCCCCATCTTTACCCTTCTAAAATGAACCTCCTCTGCCGCCGACGGCTGCGGAGGTGTGTACCTATTTAAAATACACACATGCGTCAACGTACAGATTTGGTAATGTTATTTTTCTGAACCAAACCTGGCAACCGTAGGCAAGTCACACCCTGTTTACCAAGAGCCGTCCACGTCGAGGTCTAATTCCTCGTTCTGTCGTTTTGAGCCCATTAGCGCGTACTTATCAAGTGGTTTTGCTTCCCATCAATTTATACTCAGCTCACAATTCCCTCCATTTCTGTACAACGGTATGCGACTACAAACGCGTGTGTTCATTTTGTTCATTTGCTAACTTTTTTGGAGCTAGATGTTCAACAGACAGTACCATGTGATCTTAGCGTCAACACACATAATCTAGGATTGGTCTACTTTCATAATGCTTAAAACAACTAAAACAACGTTGTAAGTTTAAGAAGAAGTCCTTCCTGGAAAAACTATCCACCCACGGAACCGGTACGTTTTAAAACCAGTTTGGTTATGCAGTTTAGATTTCGTTGTTTCAAGAGTTTACTACAAATTTTTAACACCATTCCACAAAACTCTCTTTGATCTTTCTCACAATGCATGCACCTACTTGTCATCGTTTGCATAATGCAGGCGTTTTTTCCAAACCACCACTTTCTCATTGGGAATTTCATTGTCCAATAAAATTGAAGCAATTTTCTGGTCTGTCGTCAGTTCGGAGCTGTCAACGTCGATGTCACTCTTTGTTTGATCGTCGACGCGAACATGGAAGTCAGGATGGTCGGATAGTTCATTTGTTGTTGCATCGGTAGCTATGACGTTCCCGACTTTGCCTGTAAGTTAGAAGCAGTTATTTTTTTGGTTATTGACCTATTGCAAGCTCCTCCCACTTTGTGAAAAATCTACAAAAAACAATAAGTTATACAAGGCAACGTGATTTTGCAGGGTAAAATGGCGGCTTGGAAACAAAGGTGTGTCAAGAATGCTGCGTTCTGATTGGTCAGTTAAGTCGCCACTCAAAATCCTAGCGATAGGTCAAATACACAGAAACAATACAATGATATAGGACCCAGATTTACACATCCAATCTGGAAGTCGTTTTAAACTCTTTTACTCACTTTCAGATACGTGTACACAGAGTAAGGCCAGGAGCATAACAAATTAACCATAACGTTGGTAAACCATTGTCAATAAGAAGACTCACCGATAACTGCTAACGCCTTGCTTACAGTCGCAAACGCCTGCTTGTAAACTTTGATATCTGCGTGCGCATATTTATCGAGGAAAGACACTATGATTGGGTAAATTTCCTTATTGGCGTTCTTTCCAATCAGGGGGTCCAAGTGTCCGTATCCTTCTAGCAAACGGAATTCAAACTGGTCTTTGTGTTCCGGATGTGCGGCTTGCACGAGATCATGCATGACCTAGGTTAATAGACACGAAGGAATATTGACGTATCCCGACTCCTTGAAAGGATACTAAACCAAGTTTTTATGATTTCCACCAATTTTCTGTCTGTCACTTGCTGATGCATCATCACTCTTCTGAGCTAAAGGCAGGAATCAACTAAAAACTCATGTTTCCTACTGTGCATGAATGACACTAATTGGGTATTATGGTTTTTGGTGGGTGGTCTTTTCCTCACAGTTGCAGTGTAATTCGCTAAAAGCGTAGGACACGCCTACCTGTTTAGAAAGCTTTGAAAGGAGTTTTCAAATTAATCTCCAAACTTTTGAGCGTTGGCGAAGGTCACAGAGATTTATTTTGTTTCAGAGAAGCGGATGGGTAATTTGAGATAAGATTCATGTCTTAGTACGATTCAAGTCTAGTTACAATGCATATTCAGGGTTGATAAATGTCCAGGTGCAATGTCTTTCTAGGTATAGCGCCCGGTGTATGTCCGGGTATGATGTATGACTAAACCTGTGGAAGCCTTTCAAGTGTGGCTAAGCGGCACAGCAATAATTTCAAACATACACTGTATCCGCGTAAGCCAAAAAAGGGTATACCAACGGCGTGTTGTTGTCATTCATAGGGGGTGTTTGAAATTAGAGTTATGGAACAACCAAGCTTCAAGTAAGTTCCAATATGCATTCCGATGCTTGTATAACACAAATATGTTGTACATGTAAAATTTAATCAACAGAATGTTTTGACATGAAGTATTTCGTATTCCAGTTTTTTAAACTGGCAGCTACTGTGTAAAACATTTTCTCGTGTCAAAAATGTCCCAGTTCCTTCTCAAAGATTTAAAACAATGTCATTATTTATGCTAATCGGATGTTTAGTGATGACTTTTCTAGGCAGTAGATGAGGCAATTTCGAACCAGAAATAAAAACAGACATGCCATCTAACTGGGTTCAAGACGTAAAAAAGTAACTTGCAGCTCAGCCGAAATACTTTGAACCGTTCACAGCCTGGAATTCAGAGTGAGCATGGGGTTCAGTGACCCCGGTGGCTTGTGACGGTTCACGTTTACTCGGCAGATCCATTCTTTAGTTTCAGTATACATTGTTAGTACTTGTGGGAAACGTCTTGCGTGACCCGGGAGCGTGTGCCGTGGTGGACCAACATGCTTCGTTAAGGACATTTTATAACAAATTATGTCTAAAATAAGTCTAGGTCTTGCTCAGTACCTTCAAAGTGTCAGGTGATTTATAAACCCCATTTAGTTCACTCATCAGAAGGATCATCGGTACATCCAGTCTGCCCAACCACTTCTTAGAGCGACGTGAGGACAACACCTCTTCGATCTTTTCCGAGTACCCAGGCATGTAGAGATCGTCATCATTAAATCCCGTGAGACGCCTCTGTTCGAACAATCTATGTAAAAGACGTGAGTCTTGTTTTCAGTAACATCAAGAAATGTTAAATACCACGCGCGCACCCATCCTAAAATATAGGGGGCTCGAATTTCTCGGTACGCAGACCTTCTACTGAATAAAATCGAGGACTAAGAAAAAAACAGGGCCACTACAGTAGGTTCAGGCCTACAAATTGTGCATCCGCGCCGAATTCCTGTGGACTTTTGTTTCGTTTGATCTCGATTGAAGCGGACCATTTTACCTAATTCGTCAAATTAGGGGGCTCATGAATACTTTGGAACAGTATATCAACATGTTTTACAACGACAATTCTCTTGGTCACGCACAACTACGTTAACTACAATGTGTATTTTGTCGATAGGCAAAACTCAGTCGTTGGTTATTATATAATCGCCTTTGGCACGGAAAATTTGATACTTTCATTGAAGGAAAATTGTTGCAGTGTCTCGAAATAATTCTAATTGTGATATGTGCTTGATGGCATGAAATAATGTATAACTTGACGCTTAAATCAACGTACTTCGACATGTGTGCATACGACATCAAAGAACCTGCGCCGAACATTTCATGGAGTGTCCGATGGGTGTCGTTGTTGAGCTGGCTATGTTCCCATAACAACCCGTATGCTAAAGTCAGTTTATGACATATACTGTTCTTACACTCATTCTCGTCTGCTGAAACCGTGTCTGCGACCACTGAAATACATAACAGCGTTCTTTTTATTATTCTGTGGATGAACGCAAAAGGTAAGAAAATACGTCCATCGTTGAGATTCACCAAGAAAAAAGTGAAAAAGATGACAAAATATGAAAAATATTGGGGAAAAGAGGATAAATACAATGTACAAACTGTACAGTATTGTAAAAATTAATATACTTTATCCTGATGCCAATGTATTTCAATTATCAGGAACCCAGGACATGGTGGTACTGCGTTGCATGTAGGCCTATTGTGTTGATCAGTTGAGCGCGCTTGATAAGGAGACGTACAATCTGCGGCGGTGCATCAGCCTGTACATTGTACATTGCGAGTAAGCTTGCCGACTATAAAAGCCAAAACAACATAACATCAGTCACCAACAGTCATTAGAAACCAGCGTCGGAATGCTGAACGATGAGTGCTGCTTAACTCGCGTGAGTGACTAGCGGGCGGTACAGTTCTGGGGTAGACTGAAACCTTACTGCGTTACAAAGTTGTATTGAAAACGCCACATGTTTATCTTACTCTTATACAGCGTAGTTTCAGCGATAACTTACCTTTGGAGAATTTCTGTAGCATTCTGTCCAAGAGAGACAAGTCGTCATCGTATATGTCAATGGCTTCCAGTGCAAAACTTTCAAAAAAGCTCGATAACTTCAAGCCAACTTTTACCTGAAATTTGTAAAGAAAGCTTCGGTGAAATAAAACATGCGATACCACTCGTCTGAACTCGTTGTGTGACATTCTTATATCCCATAAAACGATTAACTCAGTGTCCTATTACAAGTTGACACGTGTCGACACCAAAAATGAGGCAATGCAAAAGCTTGCAAAACTCATTAAAATCCGGCAAAATTATTTTTAAAACAAATATGACACTATCTTTTGCGCCTAATAGGAGCGTCCCCTCACCAGGACTTGTTGAAGGATTTACTTTCGCGTTGTCCCGTAGTACGAGGTTGACTTTCATTTTTGTACTTAGAGTAACAGATTACCGAATCGTCGAAGACAAAGTGGCTAAAGCACAGGCGCAGGAAGCATTTGATGTCATGAGAGTCTGTTCAATTTGCAGTCATATTTTAAAACAACCTTGATGTGTCGAAGTTTTTCAGTTAATCGGTAATTACTTGGCAATAAATGTTGAGAGCGGAAACCTATCTCTGTTTCCCAACATTTCGGCCGAGAGGTGCCTCNCCCCCCCCACCTGCAACATATACCTAAAGGTAATGCGGCGTTTTTTGGCATTTTTACAATGGTTTCATTCTTTTCCAGTGAACAGTGTTTGCAATGTACATGTACGCCACAAAATCCCGACCTTTTGATAGGTTAGACTAAATTTTTTTCGGAAAATTAGAATACGTTAAAAGAGCTATAAAATTCAACTCCACTTGAACACATTAACAAGCACTCTAAGTCTTTACATTACAATCCTACCTTGTTCAGAGGACTGGGGTATGGCGTAATGCTTCCTTGCAAATTAGCCACACAACGAATCTTGCCGTCGAGAAAGCCGCCAAGTCGTGACATCCAGAAGGCTGGCGCTCCCAGACAGTGACATAGGATCTAAATGATCAAGACACTCGTGCAGACAATGAACCCAAACATCTAAAACAACTCAGTCTGACACACGCAGGTATCAACAGAAGTCAATCATAGAAACGAACGTGATATCAACGACTTGGTCAAATTCACTCGACGATTTCAAAGAACACACTCTTAAGAGAAGGGAGTCCAGAATGTGTTTCACTCTTAGTCCTCGTAAGATACCACTCGATAGTCCTGGAGGTTCATAAGTCCGCAGGTTCAAAAACCAAAAAAGTCCAAACGACCTAAAATCAGAAGGTTCATAATTCCTAAGGTCCATGACTGAGCTGCATTCATTTCTCAAGCCGACTCGGGTTCAAAGGGAGGTCAAATGTCGTTCATCACGTTCAGGAATTACACCAAATCTTGGGAAGAACTTACCGTCGTCCTGGGTTTGCTGCAGTACACAATGGGACTTGACAACTGTTTACCCTTGCCCCGTGCCCCTGTCTGGCAAACTCCAAAACGTACCCAATCAGGGGAAGAAAATTGTCAAGCGTGGCGTGTTTTTTATGAATAAGATATAACGTCTAGAGTAGAAATAACGGAATACGGTTAAAAAACATCCTCCATTTCTGACTTCGCCTTATGGTATACTTATCAGTTATGCGCAAAAAAATATTGCAGCAGCGAAGTGGAAAATTCTGCGAAATTTGTCAATACAGTTACAAAAATTGTTAAAGCAGACATAGTAAGATCTCTGTTGGTACACTGCGCCTGATTTACCTCAAGATCTTTGTGATTAGTTTCCTTCAGCACGCGATCAACAGCGGATGGGATATCGTACTTGGCCACGTCGTCCAGAGTAAATGGTTTGCGAGCTTCTGGTCGATAAGGAGCACCTATAAGTAAATGAAGAGGGAAATTAAGATTCAATTGGCCCACATACTTTTCCTGCTGTATTTCTCGGATGCATTTCTTTTCCATGGTTGGCAAGTCATAACAGTCACGGTGGAACCAGGCTTTGCAGAGTGCCTTTGGACGCATATGCAAACGACGAGCTAATGCAGAGTTAATTATCGACCCTATTTTGCATGTTAAGCTGGAGACTCTCAATAACCCAAATGCTCTAAAAGGCAGCCACGAACAATCACGGAGACCTTTGAAATGGAAAAATGAACATCTTCCACATGACTCTTGAAATAACAAAGTTTTCTACACCAATGTACCCACATCTCTGTTATTTTGCCAATTAACCTCGTATGCACAGTAGGTAGCAAGGCATTGTTTTACTTGCAGGATCCACACCACGGGCGTAAGCACGTCGCATGGTTATCGGAGTCTTCTACACCAATGTACACACTTCTGTGTTATTTTGCCAATTGACCTCGTATGTAGGTCACAAGTCATTGTTTTACTTGCAGGATGTACACCATGGGCGTAAGCACATCGCATGGTTATCGGTTAAGAGGACTGTCATTGTTATCCTTCGTGGCGCCTTTGTTGGACATAACAATACAGGTCGCATGGATATCGTACCTCGGGTGCACACCAGCTGGTTACCGATACATGCTTGCCATTATCTTCAGTTCAAGAAAGAAAAACAAAATAAACAATGGATACGCCCATCTACAGTTCTGTATGCGACGAGCATGCGACCTTTTTTCCCGAAGTGTTAGCATTTACAAAATGTACATTAAAGTTTGGAGATCAAATCAAGACTTACATCTCCAGTCCAGACACCAGACGTCGTATTTCCTTTTAACCAGAAACTCCGCCATGTTTTCAGATACCGTATCCAGGGTAAACAAGATCGAATATGTCCCGTGACCATGGAGTAGCAAAACCGGCCCTTTGCTGCCACCTGGTGAAGAAAATAACACAGCCTATGCGGGTAGGTTGATATGTATATTGGGTTCAACTGATATTGATGGTAATTGCTCAATAATGAAAAGGGTTCTCGTTAGAGGGGGTTACTGTCGCGGTGCATCAGCAGCTTTTTCTGAGTCGCGGGAGTTCTTCAAAAATCATGTGCCACCCAACTCATGAGGACCGCACGACAAATTTAACTCAACTAAGCATGCGTCTTTTACAAAACAGTGTAAGCAATTTGTTCCCTTACATTCGACCGGATAGTACCCAACATCAAAAGCAGTTCAATGGGGCTATTCGGAAAATCCACATTAACCAGAGGGCGCGCGTGTACTAGTGGTGATAGATGAAGAGCCTCGATTTCGCGAGCCCTTGAAATACATGGTGAAATGGCTTGCAGCTGTGCCAACTAAATCAGAGATTGCGTGAAAAGGAAGCTTCTATGAGAGGAAGTAAGCACACCCTACTACAAAGGTAAGGTTTGTGGTTATTTTAACGATTATTCTATGTTTATTCTACTGATACCTGTTTACTGAGGTACTCGCCGATGTCGACTTCGCTGCAGTCGCCAGTCAGGTTAATTTTTTGTTTGTTGTGATGTGTTTTGCGATACTTGACGTAGCACTCGGGATCTTTTTGTGCATCAAAACAGTATTATTGTTTGGAATGATTTCTAACAACAGGTTTATCAGTGACAGTTACATCAATCAATGCTGAATGTTTATGCTTTCAACTCTGGTTAGTGAGTTAAGATTACAATCCAAGTCCAATGGCGAAGGGTAAGTGACAAATATCCATAGACTATTAGTTTACTCCCTATCCTAGGTCTTCCGGAAATCTATTACACGTTGAAATGGAAATCTATCATGTCTGTTTTCACGTGACCTTTGATTTTTAGGTTTGATATCTCAAGTTGTACCGTAAAGAGGAGATATGCATCACTTCTGCACCATCCTGAATGGACAAAAATTGGTTTTAAGCATTTGACTGCAGTTAACCAGCAAGATCGTCCCGTCCAGTGCAGATTTGTTGTCAAAGCCTACTTTCTATATTGGAGACAACGAACAAAGCCTTTGAAAAGGAACAGATATTTTTTAAAGAAAGGTAATGTAAGTCATTTTGTTAATTTCCTTATTCTGGTCCTCAGGGGGGGATTGGCATAGGGGGTTAAGGTTGTAAAATTTGGTGCAACTGACTGTGGAAATAACAGGTAATACATTTTTGAGGGAAAGAGCATGGCGAGGTAATGCTTAACCTTCGTGAAGCTCCTTCGAGTTTATTTCATGAAACCGTTTTGCTATCAATTGTAAACCCATAAAAATATACTACATTTTCTGAATTTTCAGTGACCGAGTCTTAACCCATGCCTTGAAATTTTGCAAGTCATTTATAAATTCAAATGACTTCCATTTTTTGTGAAAATTGCATTTTTGATGGTGCCTTACGATTTGTAATTACTCTTAAACAAAAGAAAGATTATCCATCATTTTTTAAATGACCCAAGTATTCATATCTTCTATTAGGAGAAAAATAAAAAGTCTGAGAAACCGTTCCCTCAGCCTTAGACTAGAAGTAGGCTTGACAGACCGATGAATTTTAACTCGGAGTTTAAAATTGCTGAAAATATCAAAAATATAAAAATTGAAAATGGGTAACAAAGGTTTGAAGTTGTCTCAAAAACTTGCATATTTTGAAGACATGTGATGCATTTAAAGAATTGTTATGGCTACGTATGAAAGATAAAGACGCAGTTTTATACAATACTTATTATGTACACCCTTGCTTTTTTGAAAATAGTAATTTTTTTGTGAAATCGTAGAGCAGTCACCATATCATATTTTTGGAAAACAGGGGTAGCATTTTTGACCCAACCTGGAGTACTTAATTATTCATATTTCAATATTTGTTCCAGGTTCATTGACATTTTAAGACCACTTCAAGCCGCAACATAGACAAGCTTTGTTACTCCTTTCTCTTCCCTCGGCATTTACACGCACCAGCAGTGCTGCATGGCATAATGTACAAGTCAGTGGCCCTGGAGAAATGTGAATCGCAGTACTAAGTTACCATAAAACAATGTGCCAGTGGATTGTTTGTGTATGAAGAGAAACTAAATCCGACAGCTACACAAGTCAGTCTCATTGGTGAGGATGCCCTTTCATAGGCAATGAGTCATGTGTGAACAATAGCTTATTTCCTTTCCTGGAAGAAACATGAGGAACTGAAGCTAAATAAGACCTAGTGACACTAGTTCAGGGTCAGATTTTGGGCAAAAACAAGTCAGTGATATGCTGCTCTGTGTACCTTCAAGGATCTAATTGTGGATGTTATTGAGGCTGAATGGGGTTACACGAACGAAAGCCACATGCCGAAACTGGGCCTTTTTTACAAGCGCTTCTATAGGCCATTGAAACTAGATCCCAGTGAAATGAAAACCAAAAGCATCTGGGATAAATACCTGTTCTTTCTCACTGAGTGGCATTAACTTTTCCTTTCAGAAGAAAGGCTTTTTACAAATGGTAAAATCTTTTCAATTTGGCACACATTATGGGGAAATGACATTCAGTGATTGCATCGATTGTCTTATTGTCAGTAGAAAGCCCGTTAATGTTACACTTTGACGATGGAATAATTTTTTCATCAACAGGCAAGTATGTCACTAATTATTGAAACCACAAAATTTCTTCAGTTTTAAAGCCCCATACAGTGCAGTTGTGCTTATTCTTTATCAAGCTGAAATGATTACGAAATATTTTCCTGTTGACCTATAGAAATGTGCAGGAATCAAAAGGAAATATTCCCTTCATTTGATTTGTTTGTGTGTGTAATTATATTTAGAGCTTTCTTAAGAAGGCCTTTGAAAAATTGTAACTTTTGTGTTAACTTGTCTATGAACAAAAGTTCCACATGCAAGAAAAGTATGTTTTCATTTGTAGCTAGCCGAATGAGAATCTGCTATGCACAAGATTCGAGAATAAAAATTATCGATGTATTTAAAAACAAAATGGCAAACTGAACAACCAAATACAAACAAAGAAACAACATTGTCCATAATCAGGCATATCAAGAGCAGAATTTTTGAATTAGGTTCAATTCTGTCAAGTTATTGCTGAAGGATTGCTTTTCACTTGGTCAAACGGTAAAACAGATGGTCAGGCAGCTGGTTTCAGTCGTTTTCTCTTACCTGTAACAGAATAGTCGGAGAAATATTAGCAAAAGAAAATGCAAGACAAACCTACTTCGGTAAGGCAGAATATACTTGATGTTTCATCTTCATGTTTTTATGTAGAAACTAATATTCTTTGTACCCAAATCTTATTTAAGATCTGAATTAAAATATGTGAAACAGGCTAAAAGTTATTTAACAATGTGTATTTTTCATGACACCTAAAATGTGCTTCTGATCTCGAAAAGTAAAATTCATTCTAGGTGTCAATTTTTATTCCATTGTAATGTTACGATATTTACTGAATAGCTTATTCATGTTCATTCTTGTTAATTGGGTACGTAAATCTGGTAGTCCTGGGGGTGGGGTCGGCTATAACCTACAGAATTTTATTGGACATAGCATAGTTTTTTTAAGAGAAACTGCTGTGAAAAAGTCACCCTTGACTTCTGATCGTCACCTACCATACACCTCTTAGTCTTATGTTGGACACACTCCCACCCAGGACAATTGACTATGTGAATATGTGCTTGGCTGCTAGCCCACCCGGCATCCGAGTCCCGGGTGAGTTTCCGAAAAGAAACTTTTAGTNAAAATGTGAAAAAGATGAGAAAATGTAAAAAATATTGGGGAAAAGAGGATAATTACAATGTACTGTACACTAACGCAAAAACGAATATACTTTATTCTGATGCCAAAGGGATGAATTTCAATTATCAGGAACCCAGGACATGGAGGTACTGCGTTAAATGTAGGCCTATTGAGTTGATCAGTTGAGCGCGCTTAATAAGGAGACGTACAATCTGCGGCGGTGCATCAGCCAGTACATGTACATTGTACATTGCGAGTAAGCTTGCCGACTATAAAAGCCAAAACAACATACCATCAGTCACCAACAGTCATTAGAAATCAGCGTCGGAATGCTGAACGATGAGTGCCGCTTACATCGCGTGACTGGCGGGCGGTACAGTGTTACAAAGTTGTAGTGAAAACGCCACATGTTTATCTTACTCTTATACAGCGTAGTTTCAGCGACAACTTACCTTTGGAGAATTTCTGTAGCATTCTGTCCAAGAGAGACAAGTCGTCATCGTATATGTCAATGGCTTCCAGTGCAAAACTTTCAAAAAAGCTCGATAACTTCAAGCCAACTTTTACCTGAAATTTGTAAAGAAAGCTTCGGTGAAATAAAACATGCGATACCACTCGTCTGAACTCGTTGTGTGACATTCTTATATCCCTTAAAACGATGAACTCAGTGTCCTATTACAAGTTGACACGTGTCGACACCAAAAATGAGGCAATGCAAAAGCTTGCAAAACTCATTAAAATCCGGCAAAATTATTTTTAAAACAAATATGACACTATCTTTTGCGCCTAATAGGAGCGTCCCCTCACCAGGACTTGTTGAAGGATTTACTTTCGCGTTGTCCCGTAGTACGAGGTTGACTTTCATTTTTGTACTTAGAGTAACAGATTACCGGATCGTCGAAGACAAAGTGACTAAAGCACAGGCGCAGGAAGCATTTGATGTCATGAGAGTCTGATCAATTTGCAGTCATATTTTAAAACAACCTTGATGTGTCGAAGTTTTTCAGTTAATCGTTAATTACTTGGCAATAAATGTTGAGAGCGAAAACCTATCTCTGTTTCCCAACATTTCGGCCGAGAGGTGCCTCCACGCTCCCCCCTCCCCCCCCCTCCCCACCCGCAACCTACACCTAAAGGTAATGCGGCGTTTTTTTTTTGGCATTTTTACAATGGTTTCATTCTTTTCCAGTGAACAGTGTTTGCAATATACATGTACATGTACGACTGCTCTCAGCGCCACGAAATCCCGACCTTTTGATAGGTTAGACTAAAATTTTTTTCGGAAAATTAGAATACGTTAAAAGAGCTATAAAATTCAACTCCACTTGAACACATTAACAAGCACTCTAAGTCTTTACATTGCAATCCTACCTTGTTCAGAGGACTGGGGTATGGCGTAATGCTTCCTTGTAAATTAGCCACACAACGAATCTTGCCGTCGAGAAAGCCGCCAAGTCGTGACATCCAGAAGGCTGGCGCTCCCAGACAGTGACATAGGATCTAAATGATCAAGACACTCGGACAGGCAATGAACCCAAACATCTAAAACAACTCAGTCTGACACACGCAGGTATCAACAGAAGTCAATCATAGAAACGAACGTGATATCAACGACTTGGTCTAATTCACTCGACGATTTCAAAGAACACACTCTTAAGAGAAGGGAGTCCAGGATGTGTTTCACTCTTTGTCCTCGTAAGATACCACTCGATAGTCCTGGAGGTTCATATGTCCGCAGGTTCAAAAATCAAAAAAGTCCAAACGACCTAAAATCAGAAGGTTCATAATTCCAAAGGTTCATGACTGAGCTGAATTCATTTCTCAAGCCGACTCGGGTTCAAAGGGAGGTCAAATGTCGATCATCACCTTCAGGAATTACACCAAATCTTGGAAAGAATTTACCGTCGTCCTGGGTTTGCTGCAGTACACAATGGGACTTGACAACTGTTTACCCTTGCCCCGTACCCCTGTCTGGCAAACTCCAAAACGTACCCAATCAGGGGAAGAAAATTGTCAAGCGTGGCGTGTTTTTTTATGAATAAGATATAACGTCTAGAGTAGAAATAACGGAATACGGTTAAAAAACATCCTCCATTTCTGACTTCGCCTTATGGTATATTTATCAGTTATGCACAAAAAAATATTGCAGCAGCGAAGTGGAAAATTCTGCTAAATTTGTCAATACAGTTACAAAAATTGTTAAAGCAGACACAGTAAGATCTCTGTTGGTACACTGTGCCTGATTTACCTCAAGATCTTTGTGATTAGTTTCCTTCAGCACGCGATCAACAGCGGATGGGATATCGTACTTGGCCACGTCGTCCAGAGTAAAAGGTTTGCGAGCTTCTGGTCGATAAGGAGCACCTATAAGTAAATGAAGAGGGAAATTAAGATTCAATTGGCCCACATACTTTTCCTGCTGTATTTCTCGCATGCATTTCTTTTCCATGGTTGGCAAGTCATAACAGTCTCGGTGGAACCAGGCTTTGCAGAGTGCCTTTGGACGCATATGTAAACGACGAGCTAATGCAGAGTTAATTATCGACCCTATTTTGCATGTTAAGCTGGAGACTCTCAATAACCCAAATGCTCTAAAAGGCAGCCACGAACAATCACGGAGACCTTTGAAATGGAAAAATGAACATCTTCCACATGACTCTTGAAATAACAAAGTTTTCTACACCAATGTACCCACATCTATGTTATTTTGCCAATTGACCTCGTATGTACAGTAGGTAGCAAGGCATTGTTTTACTTGCAGGATCCACACCACGGGCGTAGGCACGTCGCATGGTTATCGGAGTCTTCTACACCAATGTACACACTTCTGTGTTATTTTGCCAATTGACCTCGTATGTAGGTCGCAAGTCATTGTTTTACATGCAGGATGTACACCATGGGCGTAAGCACGTCGCATGGTTATCGGTTAAGAGGACTGTCATTGTTATCCTTCGTGGCGTCTTTGTTGGACATAACAATACAGGTCGCATGGATATCGTACCTCGGGTGCACACCAGCTGGTTACCGATACATGCTCGCCATTATCTTCAGTTCAAGAAAGAAAAACAAAATAAACAATGGATACGCCCATCTACAGTTCTGTATGCGACGAGCATGCGACCTAGTTTCCCGAAGTGTTAGCATTTACATTGAAGTTTGGAGATCAAATCAAGACTTACATCTCCAGTCCAGACACCAGACGTCGTATTTCCTTTTCACCAGAAACTCCGCCATGTTTTCAGATACCGTATCCAGGGTAAACAAGATCGAATATGTCCCGTGACCATGGAGTAGCAAAACCGGCCCTTTGCTGCCACCTGGTGAAGAAAATAACACAGCCTATGTTGATATGTATATTGGGTTCAACTGATATTGATGGTAATTGCTCAATAATGAAAAGGGTTCTCGTTAGAGGGGGTCACTGTCGCAGTGCATCAGCAGCTTTTTCTGAGTCGCGGGAGTTCTTCAAAAATCATGTGCCACACAACTCATGAGGACCGCACGACAAATTTAACTCTACTAAGCATGCGTCTTTTACAAAACAGTGTAAGCAATTTTTTCCCTTACATTCGACCGGATAGTACCCAACATCAAAAGCAGTTCAATTTTCAACTGATGTCCCACCTTGATATCGTATCAGGTTGTTGACAGTGTCGTCTTCCGTAAGTACCTGATAGACAACAGGCAGGGCGTGGTCAGGAAGATTTAACGGTCTCTTCACTCTGTTGTTAGGTAGGGCCCTGAAGAAGACGGGCAAAGATTTAATAGATTGTTGTAGCTCTCATGATATCAAACCCAATTCAATGATTTATTACGGAACGCGAAACCCTTATTCCACGCAATCGACCAAAAAATCCGGTATAGAACAGATTCGTATACGTTTCGTTTTTATAGCACATAATTCGTGCTGTTGCGAAATTTTACGGAGAAGATTTTCAACTATTGTCAGAAAGACACACTCTTCAAATGTTGTCAGAAAGGGGAGCTGTAACGCTTACAAAAGAGCCTTATTCGACTGGTTTGTAGTCCATATACTAATATAATATACTCATATCAAATAGTGGCTTAAAAACGTAAGAAAGAAAGCTTTCCACCATAATAAGAAAGTATTTCATTTTCTTATGATATTCACATATAAGAAAATTCAGGGACATAAAGCAGTTGGTCTTGACTTAAGTGACCTCAAAAGGACACTTAAGTCCACACCTTTGTTAATCATTCGGACTCACATCTGACTGCTGGCAAAAGGACTGTAAATGTTGTAAATCTCTCCCAAGAAGAGTTTGAAGAACTGAGCTTTAAGGCGAGCTTGATCTGCAAATCCACCTTCCACGTTTGTGATTTTTAGAGTTGTGAGCGAGTTGAGCAATGACGCGAGGGGCATCTTTATCAAACCTTGTCCGATCTTGACAGCATCTACACAGGGGAATAAGAAGAGAGATGCGTAGCGTGAACCAGGGTCTTTCATATCAGGTGTACGCGCACACACACGGGCGTACATGTATGTACCTACTTGTACACACATGAAGCTTAAACAACCTCAACTGTATTGTCCTAAAATCCATAAATTCGCAAGAGATATTTGTGCTGTAGTACACTAATTCATAAAATTGTTGCAGCCAGTCTTATTTCATGCATGGCTATTCTTACAACAAATCATAGACTATGGTACATGGACCGCCAACTCCGTATATTTTCAATGGACGAAATATGTGACGTTACGCATCAGCCGTGACGTCACCTGGCAAAATTAGCAAGTTTTAGTTCCGGCAAGCATGTCGTCTGGTAATCACGGTCGGCCGTTGTGTGGTTGGGTTTCCAAAAGTAAGCTACTCGCGATACCAATAGTTCTACTATTGGAAAGACTTTGAACAGCGTTTCAATGCCGAAATCTCTTTTTATATGCATTGGGCTGTAAAATGGATGCGAGAATTTCCCGTCACAATACACTAACCGGAAACTGAAATTGGTAATTTAGGAGAGTAGCGCCTCCTCTAGAATACTACGCAAGAAAATGTCGGAGTTGCATATCTGTTGTCTATAATCTATGATGAAATGAGGTCTTAGAATGCGCAAATCACGCCCAAAACATAATAATTTCAGGACGCTTCTTACGACTTACTGATTAAGAAATAGAGTAAAAATGGGAAATTGAAAGTGGGTATATGTAATTTCCCAGCTTGAAAGGAATGGCACAAAACACAATAACTTTAATTAAAATGTCAACCCTGTGCAAAATAAGTCTTCTTTAACTTCCGGTTAAACACTACAGAAAACAGTAATTTTAAAACCATTTAATTTGTTCCAAGTCTTAAAAATGTACCAGCAAACAGCATTGTAAGTTCTACTTAGAAAAATTGAAAAATATGGCATACACAATTAGTCGAGATATTTCCTTAACGGAACTGAGCTCGTTTTTCAAATGTAACGTGGAACTGCTGCCGGCTAGTAAATACCCGGGGAAGTCTCAGAGGTGATGTCCACGTGTCACCTGATTCATAAATTGTGCCTTAGGTGAAGAGATTTGTTTTCCAAGTTTTCTCGTCGCATTGGATAATCTATGCGCTCATTTGAGGCCTTTTGATTTTCGCTTTCAAACCTTTATAATGATACCATTTCCAGTTTGGCCATAAACAGATTAAAAACGAGTACAATTTGAAAAATCCTTTCCGAGTCTGCCAAACGCGAAAGCGTGACCTACGCTTTTAGCTAATTGACCTATCGCAAGATCCGTCTCCTTGCGTAATGTCGACTAACAAACATTACGTTTTACCCGGCAACGTGTTGTTTGAAGGGCAAAATGGTGGCTTGGAAACGAAGGTGTGTCAAGAATGATAAGTTCTGAATGGTCAGTTAAGCGTGACTCAAAATCCTGGCGATTAGTCATTTGCACGGCAACTGTTGGGTAAGACCAACCACTAAGTACAGCAATATCCAATCTGTGACATACGGAGTGTGAGTCTTTAACTGATTCCGGGTTTTATCTTCCGATATGGTTCCAATGACTGCCTAAGCAAGTTACACAATGATGTTTAAATCATCAAGACAGGTTGCTTTGTCGTAAGCACACCAAACACCGTGTTGCTGAGGACCCGAGTTTTGGTGCACGCAAAAGATAAGTGTGTTTTTACGTTATGTTATTTACATGCCACAAAGTTATCTGTGATGTAACGGAGTATTCGAGCCCGACAACCGCACCACGCTCCATTAGCATAACGACAGCATCCCCGAATTCCAATACTCTACCGTTCTCACTGGCTCCTTTGTATATGCAGCATACTAGGGTAGTTGTGTCTGCGTATCCAACTTCGAAATTACGATCCTTCCGAATATCCTTCTCCCCATAAAAGAAGTACTGGTTTTTATTGCCAGGCGGCAGCAGCTGCAGTCGATATTTCATGTAATGTTGACCAATCTTGCTATGTGGACCTGTGTCGCTTACAAACATTTGTACCATACCTAGGGTAAGTCAATTAATGTGAAGAGGTAAGCACATTATATATCTGGCTTAGAACGATTGACAACGCTTAAAGTACTTTTTTATTTTACTTTTTTACTTGGGATTCTCGTATTTCTTTAACCTGTACATTGTACGTGAGACCAGCACCTTTAAGCGGTTGGTTTTTAGTAATATACTTTGACGTTTGATAGTTAGATTTGACTTGGTTATCGGCGGATAAATTTTTGAAGAATGTTGAACAAGATTTTTGTAAAAGAACAACAGTGACACCACATAAGTGACAATTTGTAATGCATAGGGTAATTTTCACATACATGTACCTTTCGCAGTCAAGGGCTGCTTAGACAATGAAGGACATTTCACAACGCCATCTACCAGGGCCTGGTGATTCGGGTCTTTATCAACAAAGTACACCAAATCTTTGTGTGACAAAGTCAGGTTGACCTCAAGGTCAGAGGTCTTGCTCCTGTTGGTCATTTGGAAACTTCCTTTCATGGTCTCTTCAATTCTAAATCCGGGTGTCTTGGCCGTTGACCAGTCAATGGTAGCTAGGATAAACAGTTGAGTAATGTCAAACTTGAGTGATAAACCGGAAGTGCGACAATCAAGAGCAAGACGTGTACAAACCATAACCTTTTACAAAGAATAACTGCACAGGGGCTGATGCAAGTTGTAACAGACGTTTGCAGGCCGCTCGGGTGAACCCATTGCCCTGATCACCTAGAGCCATATTTTTGATTTATTGATACATGGATACAATCGAGCTAAGGAGCTACACAGTTGGCTTAATGGTGGTGTCCACTGGGCCTCAGTGGGACTCGAACACACGGACTTGAGTAAAGAAAACGGACACATATCCGACTAGGCCAATCTGTAGTAACCCGCTTGAGAAATGAATCGTTTAAGTCGTTTGTATTTCAGTTTACCGACCTATTGGCACATTGTAGGTTTGACATTACCTGTCATAAACCCTACCCGGATTTCCTACAAAATCGTAGTTAATGATCCAGTTGTAATCGTTGGCCATGAGTCGCATGCATCGTTCAGCCACTCCACATATGCTCAGCAAGGGATTTATCCCTACTGATCGAGGCATGACTGCGCCATCAACGACGTAGAGCCCTCTTAATACATTCCCAGTATTACCTATAAACATATGACGTTTTATTTCAGAGATAGTTTAAAAACCAACATCAATAGGGCTGTCTCGGATTACACAGCGACACTCGAAATTCGTTGTACACATAATGCCGTAAAAATTCGCCAGGCATATTTGCTGCGTCGTTTTCGTGCCACTGGAGTTTCACATATTATTTATTGTTGTCTGACTCTTAACTATTTTTCTTGGTTGCATTACTCGTTTTGTTCTTCCAATGCCAACGAAGAATATCATACATGTAGCTTTGGTGTGGCCTCCAACTCCGACTTGAAAAAGATTGATAAACAGAATAAATACCCGTGGATGTGTGATGTGAAATTTTTCGCCTACCTGATTTCAATGAGAGACACGAAAATGTGGCTGATATCCAAAACTAAGTCACGCGCTTTCTTATCTCGGGGACAAAAGAGAGTTCCGTCGCCGTGTTATCCGGGACGGCCCTGTTACATTTACAAGATATGCCTGTATTTGCCACGTGTCCTTTAGAACCGGCAGGGCACGAGTTAAATAGGGAAAAACATGAAAGACAATTAGCATGTGTACACATATGTACAGTCACAAGGAACCAGTTAGGTAATACAGTATTTTATACTTAAGACATTGCAGAAATTTAGATTTCACCAATAGTTCTTAATTCTTGAGAGTCTGGGGCAATTGTTGGTAAACCCGGGAATCGTAAACAAAAGGTCGAGACTCACCCAAAAATACCTGGCATTTGTGGTTGACGACTCCCGTCTTCCCAGATTCCGCCATGTTGCATCCTCCTAGTGGATGAACAGTAACTGTACCACGACCGCTGTATATCGGCTTTAAACGATCTGACCATAGTGGGTTCTCAACGAAGGTACCGCCCAAAGCCTTTGCGGCGAGCCTGTAAACCTGCGTTTTAATGGTTAGCAGTGCTGGACATTACTGGCAATACATGATGCAGGAGCATATAAAATACATGGAAAAAAGAACGGCCCAATGTTTTCTATCCTCCAAATTCGCATGCATAAACGTTTAATTTCTTGGGTGTGCACATGTTTTTAATTTAGAATACATTTACTTCGTCAATCCTTCTATAGTTTGGACTCCTCCCGGAGTCCGGCCACTCGATCCTAACGCCATCTTTGTCCAGTTTTATTTGGCCGCTGTTCTTCTCCCCTTTTACGTCCACGTGATCATGGCTCATGGCGAGTAGACCGAGGGTCTTCATGGCTGCGTCACCCTGGAGTTAAAGAATTGCCCAGTGGTTTATAACTTTGTGTCCGGTTGCATGAAACAGTTCCAAGTAGGGACTCAACTAAGTGCCCTAAATCTTTTGCATATTTGTTTCGTTCGATACTTACAGATGTTATATAGTTTTCAGTCGCTTGATACCGTTATTTTGAGCTCTTCTTTGACAAGTGACATTTTCTTATACTACCTGTATAATTCAAGACTTAGGCTTGATCCATTCAAAATTATTAGGGACTTTCTGCAATCTTTAAGTTAGAGACGTCGCATGAAAAGATCCCTACTTATTGTCAACAATATTCAAAAATCAACGTACACGTGGAGTTGATTTCTATCAATGCCAAAAATTGAAAATGAGACGCACAAACACGCGGTAGACAACTTTGTTGTGTCCCTTTTTTGGACTGTTCCATGCAACCGGCCAACGGAGCCCTGACAACATTGTCCGTTGTCTAGGTGTTTAATGTAGTGCTCGGGCCCTGCTTTGAAATATATCACCTATCCTTTGGCAAGTGCAGATTGTCAAATGTGTTTGACAACGTCATCTGCAACTGTCCATAGAAACTCCTGAAGACGACAAACAAGCTCACAGCGGATTGTTGCTATGAATTTTGTGTTTTATATACAGGCAATTGCGAATGAGTGCACCGTTCCGTTTACTCTCGAAAAAGTCATACGTCATTACAGTTTCCAGAAAACTCAGTTGTCACTGCGTCAACATCATGCAGTGCATTTTGATGTCTGTACACTACGGCCACGGTGTTTATAAAACTTCTGAGATCAACTTACTGAAATCTTGTCCACAAACTGCTGGAAGTCGTCACTAGGGTCAGTGTCGTGTGAGTACAGAGACGACCCTAAGAACAGCAAGGCCTTGAAGCTGTCGATCACCGCTGTGGCTACCGTAGTGTCCTGTATTATCAGCTGATCATGGTAAGGAGTGATTTTGTCTTTCAAGTCGCGTAAATCCAGGATACTGGTAATGCAGGGGCCTGTGTAGAGAGCTCAGGTCATTGTAAATTGTTTTATTTTCAAAGCCGTTCGTTACAACGTCAATGAAAAGTCTACAGCGATTTGCCTAAAAATTAAACGCGCATCATTTCAAAGTATACATAATGTGACACAAAACACACTGTCATAAATCAAATGTATACTTTCGATGTACAGCAAAAACCCTACGATTCAACCTGGAAGCACTGTGCTCGTCAAACAGCGTCAGCTAAACAAACCCATGACTGTTTTTATTTACGATCCGAAACCATATGAGGTATAAAACATCAAAAGTTGCATGACATCAGTTTGACGTACATCTGCCAACAAGTCGAATAACCGCAACAGTTCACATTGTAAGAAAGTCTATGTCTTCGAGGATATGCTTTCGCGTTCCCAACAGTTCACGAATACAGATTTTAGTGACGACTGCGAACTTACAACCGAAACGATAGTGGATGAAACCATTGGAACTCCGCCAGTATCTCCTACCAACGAAGACACGTCAGTAACTCGTACCAGACCAGGGAGAGCAATAATTTCACCTGTTTGGCTGAATGATTTGGTACATGTACATGTATGGGACTCTCACTCATCGGATGTATTATTATTTGTGTTTAAGTGTTTCTGTTTTGATAAGTCCTTTGAAACAGCACTTAAGATTATACTTAGAGTTTTCATGGACTCACAGTTCTTCAGTACTTCATTGGGCTTTCTGTGTTGACACTTGATAATTTTATCAACTCTCGTGTAACTTTAGATTTAGTTCTAAGATCGGGAAGACTGTACGTGTAGTGCATTCGTTTAATACTTTCCGCTAGATAGCACCGGAAATACGCATTGTAAACTTCATGTGTACGTTCAATAGAGCTCTACAAAAATAAGCATTGTGGAAATAGCGACTGTATCGAGGTTAATTCAAATGTCACCTAGTCCAATACAAAAGAGAGACAAACGTCATTCATGCACTGATATCACAGTTGACGTCATTGTTATAAATTGATAAATGTTAACGTTATGCATTTACTAATTAAGAGAATGAAGCTTACCAGGGGGGTCGGCCTTGCCCTCTTCGTAATCAGACGAAACGGCCAAGCTCTTCGTCTTTTCATCGTTGGCGTAACTGAAGCCCACCTGATCTCCGTTTCCACTGAAGCCCATCCCGATTGTGTCGGATATGTTCAAACCCAGCTCCTTCGACCTGAAAACGTTGAACACCATGCCGTAGCTAATATGCAAGTAGGCCTATCACTGTGCAGGATAAGCGCTTCAAACGGTTTACAAGTATAAGATTATGTGCTAGATTAAAGCGACAAAGCTTGCGGAATATTTTAAAAATTTAAATGATGACAATCCGACTGTTCTACGATATTCATCGTTTAACCATGTCAGGCATTTACCTCGCTAGAATTTCTGTGGAGCCTAACGACCCCGCACCCAAGATGACGATATCAGCCCTAACGATTTGCTCGTCTTTGCATACTTCGTCGCCATGACAACGCCTGTATGTCACTTGCCAGGTTCCGTCCTCAGGAACCTCTTGAACATGGACCACTTTAACCTAGTGAAGGTTGGAACATTGGCATTGATATACTTGAAACAAGTCAAAAAATGCCAATTTAGACACACCAAAATATTTTGGTGACAAGGAAAAGAAATTATTGAATAATTAATTTTCACTCTGTGACACTAAAGGTCCCTTGTCTTAACATCTTAATCAGGAACAGAGTTCATGTGCATGTACGCGTTCGGGCTTTAAGTCTTTCATCACAACAGACGTTTTGTGCTTGCTCGTGTTTCGGAAGCGTTATTGAATCCCCCTTGCTTCAAAGGCCCCACCAAGTCAAATTCGAGTTCCCATTATTTTGCCCATTGGACCACTTTGTACGATTTGAAGTAGCGTATGGTAGTCAAAGCCATTTAAAAAAACCAGTGGGTGTAAAATATGTGGTAGTAACTAAGTGACCGTTTCTGTAAGTGGAATGACCCTGGTGTACCCCGATTCCGCCTATTTACATATTTCTAAAGCGTGGTTTGTCGTTTCCGTACCTGAGTGAAGATCCTTGCTCCGTGATACTTAGCGTCAGGTAGATAGTTCCTGTCAAGTGTGTTCTTCGCTCCAGTGTTGCACCCGGTCACGCAGTTACCGCAGCCATTACAGGCCGGTTGGGGCACACCCACGTGGTTTGACACTCGACTACTGGAGTCCGTAGTCACTGCAATGGGTGTTTTGTAGTGCAAGTCAGAAAGCGATTTCTTCTTCGCGTTCACCAAGTAATCTCCGAGATCTTCGATATCTTTAACATCGTTTCGTTTGATGAATTGTGCGACTTTGCCCAGCTGTCTTGATTTTGCAGTTTCTTTCGGGTAAACGTTGGGATGTAACATCGTCTTTGCTCTCTCCATGTCAGCTTTAAACCCATCAAAATCGTCCCTAAAATCTTGCGGCCATTCCTCGTCTAGAAAGACCCTCTCGTCAGCTTCAATGCAGACGCTGGCATTAATGAGTGACGTTCCTCCAAGACCACACCCCTTTAAAACAGTCACGTCCTCGCTCACAAC
>NMRA01000642.1:2720-17068 GCA_002633005.1 Phoronis australis | reverse complement strand
AGAACGTGTCAAACAGGAAAAACCGTAAATAAAAGAGACTCGAACTCACGACCTGGCGGATAGCGCGCGCGTGCTTTACCACTACACCACCACGATTTAACTCCTAATCTGATACTAGACTTACTCGTTTATGGTCCACAGCGTTTGCGCGCGAAACCTACTTCTTTTTGTAATGCTTATTACACGTTTTATACTTAGTGCAATCGGTTCTTAACAAATTAGTTGTATTTAAAATAGTTTTCAAATGCTCAAAATACCAAATCCGCTTTTCGTGTTGGCAATAATGACGGGATTGCTTTGGAAATCGTCTTAAGTTAAGATTTGACGTAGAGAGAATTATGAGTTTCCGAGTGATTCACTAAGGTTTCGATTAAAATTCACATCATACCAGCAGCTTCTGTTTTTTCATCGTCACTCAGGTTCCATTTTGTATAAAAAATTAAATAAAATTTCCTTCATTCTTGGAGCAGACGACGGAAACGGAGTCGTAGTGCGCAGCGCCACTGCCGGTCGACTGGGATATTGCGGGAGAGCCTTTACTTAGCGTTACGAATGCGCCGTGTTCTGAATTTGACACTTGAAATTGGATCTCAGCCCCCCCAGACACCAAAACTGCACACATTTAAATCTTGTTTCGTCGGTATAATTTTAATTACCGGGGTTAATTAATAAACTCAACATTTCCCTATGCTCTTGCTGTTTTAGATTTTTGCAGCAGCCAAGGGGGGGGGGGGGGGCAAATCCNATAGCTCTGAACAAAGCTGTAAAACCGACAAAGCCCGTTTAACTAGTCTGTAGTAAAACAAACTGCAAGCCCTTTAAACTGATCAGGTTTATTTTTTTAAAAATACCAGTCTTAAGAAAATAACATGGAAATGAGTAAACACCAGAAACAAAAACATCAACAAATGAGCTCCACCTATGTGTCAGTGTGGCATTTGGAGCCTGCGCAGAATGGCTCGTAACCTGTAAAATATCAGAAACATCCGTGAGCCTGATTACAGCAGTAGTGCTAATATACACCACAATTAGCGTCAGATTTACTGGTTTGAGTTTCATAAAACACATTTCTATTAAGTCATCTGAAAATAAGCTTACTCAAACAAATTTGGCAACAAGAAGAATATGAATGAGTAAAACATTCCACTTTTAGGCATTTTCACAACTTTAAGGAGACCCTTCAGCCAGACACGCATGTGTGCAAAGCACTTGACTTTGAAATATACTATTATAAAAGCATAGAATACAAGAACACAGGTTTGAAAGAGTGCATTCACAATAATGACCCAACAATAACTGTGTCACGGTGGAAAACTGGAAGTCCACCACGAGCCAAACACTGCAATGTTTTGAGCCATGTGTGCTGCACAACACTTAGCACATTTTCAAATTAATGGAAAAGGCTAAAGATGTAATTTACCTTTGTGCATGCATTTATTACTGTAGTACTGTTTTAGTAGAAACCAGACAGGTATGACTTACCGTGCAATCTTAGGTAAGTAATGCTGATCAACCTCCTGCTTGGTTAAGGTATATATCTCCCGCTTGGAGTACTGAAATGAGTGGATAATACCTGTTTAAGGATACACCTTCTGCCATAAAACAAACCTGCTTAGTTATAAAACAGGGCACAACTTGATCCTAAAACCCCTGTCACACCAATTTAGTTCTCAGTGCTGTCTCAAAAACGGGACAAGAAATGAGTGGGGACCAACAAATTGTTGTACAAGACAAGTAACACCTCCCTGTACAATGATGTGTTCGCAGCAACTTTTCGGCCAAAATTGCATTCACCTCCAACCAGGCTTTATGTTAAGACAGGCTTGGACATTCTGAGAGCAAGTTTGGTTAAGACTGGGCCCTTACTCGGATTAAAAATAATCATAGTGAACAAGTTGGTACTAGCTGACACATTACCTTGGGCACTGGGCATGCTCTCACGAAATAACCGACAGTCAAGGCTTACAAAGTCCAGCGATATTTTTCATAAAAAGTGACCTAAACTGGAACTTCCAGGCTAATTGATTTCCTTATCTCTGTGATTGCTTGGCCAAATAAGTTAGAAACACAACATATAGTGATGATGTGAATATGAAATAGGTTGAAAATTGCCAAATGGACAAGTTTTGAGGCCAAAATGATCAGCCGCAAATCACTGAACCGTGTCCAGTAATATTGTATTATTTAAATACTGTCTTTCATTTTGTAATTCTGTTAGTTTGTCTTACTGTCTTTGTATGTTTTTACTGACAGCCCCCATGGAAAGCAGCGCGAACTGATGGGGCTATCCTCATTGTAAGTATTGCATTAAAATAAACAATTAATAAAAGTAACGTGGTCCTGGGGAATAACACTGCATGATGCGGGCTGTGTGAGCCCGCCATGTAAGTCATTAGTGCAAAGGTCACCTATTAGCAGAATTTTTTGTGCACTTTTATTAGTTGTCAATGGATACAACTGCACTTTGGATTAGGTTAAAGAAGCATTAGCCACTTAATGTCAGTACAGTTAGGAGCGTGCAAACACACCTTTAAGTCAGCAATTTTGACATACATGTTTTTATGGCAAAAAGCTCTAAGCACATATTAATACTTTAACTAGACGGCGCCGGAATTTAAGAAAGAGTCCATGAACAAAATTTCCATTTCTTTTTGGGAAGAATGCATTCAATTCTGTCAAATTCTTGACAAGATCTTGACAGGTGTGACTCCACACACTCTATCTAAATTGCCACAACGTGTTATACAAGTCCTTTTACAAAATAATAAACTTTAAGTGGTTTGGCGCAACAATGTTGTATTAAACTCTGACAAATGTTCCACAAAATGCCATTGTACTGTGACAAATGTTTTACCAAATTCCCAAATATTTCTAACAAGACATTTGTCCAAGTTTGGCATTGTCTAACAGAATTCTGTCCAGTTTCTTTTGAAAATTAAAACTGCAGTTAGCGGAAATGAACATTGAGAAAGAAGTCTTGTTCCATAGCTGCAAAAGAAGATTGCTTACATACAGACACTACACTTGCTTGTCTCCTGAAATACACGTTTCCTTCTTCATCCTCATGAAATGGATGTAACTGTAAGACTGAACGTGGAACGAATGTATTCCTCTGGTCAGTTGCATCCCATGGTTTCACAGTAATCTCGATGACGTAGTTGTTGTACATAATTCCCTACAAAGTACACGTCTGTCATAACCTCATCATCCTGTCAACGATTTCTCATAATACATGAAAACCCAAACAGTTCATGTGTGTATACGTATGCCCTATCCACACGATTATGTTTTCGTTTGAAAACGTATTGTTGGTGCTTCACGATTACTGTCCATATGTATCCACTGAAATTTATAACCAAACACGCTAACTTTTGAAAACGCTCTCCAGAGCTGAAATTTTTGAAAACGTCAGATTCACTGCATTCATGACAGACATGAAATTGCTGGTCATGTCAGCATAATTGTGAGGATGTGAAAAACGACAACTTAATATGAAAAATGGAATCCTATAGACAGAGCCTCAAGATTACGCATCTGCACTCAAAAAGCTTCATTTTTCTCAAAAGAATATTCATTTATTGGTCTGACAGTGTTTTATACAAGGTCTATGTACACTTCACTTTGAGGCATAGTAAGGTGTGCCTCTTGAACGACACTTGAAGTTTATCAACACAAAACAATTGACACAAAATAGGTGCACTAGGTACATTCACAACTAACTGCACAAATGAAGAATGCTTGAAGGGTTGACTTACAAAGTTGTACTGGGCGACTGCATCTTTATCACACCAACAGTACCTGTGAGTCCTTAGACTATGGGGTCTCTTCCGTAGTTCAGGATCAGAGCTTGCACTGAAAATAAAACATTAGTAGCATAACGTTTATCAACTGGATAACTTCTGAGTGTTGCAAAGATACAGCAGTTTTAAAAATATACCAAACAGACTTATGCAAAACTCCTTCAAAATTCGATTCAGAATTACTACTTCTGCCGTGCACGACACCCTTGTATCCAAATTGATATTATTGTGCAAACTCTACAAACTCTTTATCTCGGGGTATGTAAATGAGTAGAACTCCAATTAGCAACTGGACAAGGCAGGGCGAGAGATTTAAACATAATTTAGCTGCATGTGAATTCACGTTGTAAAGAAGGGAAACTGCACTTTCACACATCACAACTATGCCAAAGTTTGGTGTTAGTTTACTTCGAAATTGCAGTTGTATGCAATAACATTGTTGCATGTAACCACCAGGGGTTAATGCTGTCTGTATGTTTGTAGCAAAAAAGTAAACAGATCCCATACATCATAACATAGGTGCAAGCAAACACATCAAGGTCTTTTGCATTACACTAATTCTTCTCAAGGCAACGACAAACTGTTAGTTGTAGAGCAATATTAACAATTTAAGGTTACGTAGCATAGGCGGATTTAGAAGGGGGGGGCCCAGGGGGTCTGCCACCCCCCCCCACTTGGCTGCCGCAAAAAAAAATCAAACATCAAGAGCTTAGGGAAATGTTGACTTTATTAATTAAACCTGGTAATTAAAATTATATGGATGAAACAAGATTTAAATGTGTGCACTTTAGTGTTTGGGGGGGGGGGGCTCAGATCCAATTTCAAGTGTCAAATTCAGAACACGGCACATTCGTAACCAAAGTATGGCTAAGTATAGGCTCTCCCCCGATATCCCAGGGGACCGGCAGTGGCGCTGCGCACTACGACTCCGTTTCCGTCGTCTGCTCCACTGTGCAATGAAGGAAATTCACGATGAAAACACAGAAGCTGCTGGTATGATAAGAATTTTAATTGAAGCCTTAGTGAATCACTCAGAAACTCATAATTCTCTCTCTGTCAAACCTTAACTTAAGACGATTTTCAAAGCAATCCCATCATTATTGCCAACACGAAAAATGGATTTGGTCTTTTGGGAATTTGAAGACTATTTTAAATATTACAAATTTGTTAAGAACTGATTGCACAAAATATAAAACGTGTAATAAGCATTACAAAAAGAAGTAGGTTTCATGCGCAAACGCTGTGGACCATAAACAAGTACATGTAGGCCTCTTAGTATCAGAATAGGAGTTAAATCGTGGTGGTGTAGTGGTAAAGCACGCATGCTTTATCCGCTAGGTCATGAGTTCGAGTCTGTGGTACTTGCAGTTTTTCCTGTTGGACACGTTCTCCATGTTTTCTTTTGCCTTTTTTTCTTGGATAACACTTCAGGAATCAAGGAAAATGCTTGATTTTTAGAGGAAAAAACAGAAAAATTTCCTGGGCGGGGGGGGGGGTTTTGCCCCCTCCCGACCTCCCCACATTTGGTGCTATGCACATCTACAATCGTGGTTTGCGCAAATGCTTGCAGCCGGACAAAATATTGGGCCCCCCTTGTGATATCCTACCGTGATCCGCCACTGCATAGGATGTTATCTACAAGTCTGCGTTTAGCCAAATATCTACAAAACCACGTAAAAAACTCTCAGACATTTTAAGAAAGTGGAAACTTCAAAATTTCAGTTTTGACTTTATGCCAAACTAAAACCACTTGGGTCTCTTGACCATGTCTTCGCTTTACGTACTAACTTTTGAATTTTTCATAAAAATCGGATTTTTGATGTAGTTGAATCTCAGTCATTTTGGACACACACACCAGTAGCTTCTTGTGTAAAAGTGAAACAGCATAAAAACAACTCCAAAAATCGTTTCCGAGGACAACAAAGCCTAATGCCTAGTATTTGAAAGTTTCACATGAATCCAATCAGCCATTTCTGAGATATGATATTCCCAAGTTAGCCAAACTGTGCCACTTTTCTAGAGTCCTAGATTACATTACAACATTTAAACTAACAATACTACTCACCAGCTGTCGACCAGCGCTTGTCTGTGAAGAATCTCATCTGGCACACCACTTTCTATAACTGGCACAAACTTGACTTTGCAACGATGACGGTCAACTACAGGTCGGTACCTGGCCAGGAGGTCCTCCAGTGAAGCAGCTATATGGTCCTTCTGCAAATGCGTCAATGAAACACTCTCAATGAACCACACGACATGCAATCGCATCACAAATCAAAGCTGAAATACCACGTCACAAAACATTCAATTAATGGGGACGTCAAACAACTTTGAAAAGCGGTGAATGAACTATGTCAAAGTACAAGCCCAGTTGAAAATCAGTGCAACAAGCAGCATTCTTCTGCTCAATGGTTCATCAATTTATGACCCGTGTCGACTGGCCATGCACTAGAATGAAATCAGAGTTACAAGCACGCAGAATTTCCCTGCCCACGGAAAACTAAACCATTAAAATGTTCGGCATACTCTCTAGTTGGCTCAAAAAAGCACACGTGCTTCATTCTGCTTTATACCCCAACTCATATTGAGAAATGTGACTATAGACTAAAAAAACAGCACGCATCAATTTCAGCTCAAGGTCTAGCGTTTTGTTTTCCAAAAGGTGTACAGAAGCCCAAAAGCAAGGGTTAGTAAAGCTTGAAATGGCAAGATTTTTCAAGCGGTGAGTTACTAAATTTTTCTTTTCTGAAAAGATGAGAAACTAAAAAATACCCAAAAATTGACCTGATTTTCAAAAGACTACAGACCAGGACCAAGTCTACGCTTTTTTGACCTCATCAACCTCCCTTTAAGCAACTTGACAAAATAAAAATATTATATTCTCCATTATAGTGAACACACACGCACAAACACAAACGACTCCTTGCAGCATGACCCCTTCTTACCTGATACACAGTCAGGTTGAGACCAAGAACTGTACCATTATCAACAATGCCCAGGTAGACGGTACCACCTTTACCTGTATTCAAAAATGCATTTATTGCCCTGAAATTATGAAAACAGATAATTAGGTTTCCTAATTACTCACTGAGCTAACACATAACAAGCTAGGAATACTGTAGCGCTTCTCAATTTAGAACATCAATGTAACATCAAGATCTTTATTGCTTCAAATGAAGCCCATTAAGTGGCAAATTACGACATGTTAATTTCAGTCGTCAACAAAGTATTAAGTAGTATGGTTGCCTGAAAATTCCAGATTGATTGCATGTTAACAAAATGAATATAAAGTCAAACAAAAGTGGTGATATCGCTTTGGAAGAGATGTGCCTTCTATTTTAACACCAGAACATGGTTTCCTGAATAAAGACATATAGAGACGATAAACATGATCTCTTTATCAATGATAATAATAATTATAAAACACTTCAAGAACATGTTTCGAGATCCATCCCATCCACTGTGATATATAAAGCACAAATGACGTACAAGCTGAATGAGATAGCAATTGTGTTGGTTTAATAAATAACTCATATGCAACAGTATCTAACCTAGTAGTTCCATCTAGTTAACTCACTACTATGGATCGGCTTGAACCCAAAATGAATAATGTTTTAAAGTGTTTTAATTAGGGCTGTTCCAGCAAAATCTGTATGAGAGGGGGGGAAGGCACTTTTATTTTGTACCCACCACCCATATTTTTCATTTATTTTTCCAACCCATGACCCATAATTTTTTAATTATTTTTAATAGGTTAAAATATAAAATCCAACACTTGCAAACAAATTGTCTCCAGGAGGACCTGTTAAGAACTTAGATGATTGACAGACAAGAACTAGTTGTCTTGTCCAATATTGTCAAAAACTAAAGTAGCCTGTGAGCAATACTTTTGGCAGCCACCAGGTGTCTCTGTTCACCATGTGTCTGTAATTTCAATGAGCATTTTTTCAATTATAAGGATCTATGAATCTCAAACTGTCTCCACGAACTCTTTTATACTTCTATGTCAAGTGAATAATGGAACTTGTTTATCTTACTCCTCATACTTTTTATTTAAAAACCATCAATTTTCTTGTATGTGTTAACACCAGTTTAGTGTTGCATAACTTTTCAATTCAATAGGACTGCAGACAAACAGTTGGCTCAAATCAAGTTGCCCATGACTTGATTAATGGCTTAGTGAACATAATGCACTCTGTTCACTGGCAATATGGGCTCTTTTTTATTGGGATCAACATTAACAGGTCACAAAATACCACCCATTTTTAATGCATCACTTCTTACAGGAACGACCACCCATAATTTGAGTTTTTTTCTGAAGACCACCACCCATGAATTTTTATTTCTACTGCCGTCCCCCCCCTCCCACACGGATTTTACTGGAACAGCCCTTAAAGATTTTATCATCTCTAAGCATTTGACTAGTAATGATTCATAACAGAATTCAGCACATAGTACCTAATGACTTTAATTCCCATTGACCATACACAACAATATTCCCACATCCCACAATCATTCCTCTTTATGTGTCGAAGTAGACAAATGCATTCTAGAATTAACCTACTTTTTCAAAATCTAGGGTCACTAACAAACTTCTGACTCAAGTTGGACAAGAGACGAACATTTTATAGTGCCTCATTCAACATGCTAAATTATTTGGTGTCTGCATTGTACATTATTGCGCAACAGTAAAACTTTAATTCATATCAGAATATCTAATTTTAGTGTACAATATAGTGAACATACGAACAGCAGTGTACAGGCCAAGTACCCTCATCGATGAACAGCACTGTGGGTAAATATCACCGAATCCAAGAGGGCATTGGATAGTATTCTGAGAAGTGGCTACTCTATATTCAGTAAAGCCACAATTCTACCTTGACACTGCCTTTCTGGTCATTTTTTCCGATCCAGAGTGGTAGCACCAAGGTGGGACATCTTCTGCTGAAAGGTTTCGGTGGCCTTTGAACTCATGTGTGGAGTCTTCTTCAAATGGAACAACACAGCCATGGACATAGTAACGCTTGACTTTGATTGTCTGTTCACCATCAGACATCACTTACAAACTGAAATGTAAGATAATAATTTGTAAGACACCAGTCTAGTTTTATAGTACATTTGGTGTAATACTTAGCCGTACCACAAGATCTTCAACTGCTACAAATTACAATTGTTAAGATGGGCTACATCGATCATCACCCAGCTATTCAAAGAGGTTTCTGGAAGAGACTTTGATGTGAATATTCAACAAAATGCTTAACTTGTTGGCTATTACAATATAAACATTCCTAAATGTTTCAATTCACTTGCTGGGTGCATCACTTCAAACCTGGTGCTGGTACTAAAAGTAGACGATTGTCCGGTGGTATTACAGTCACATGACTCTGGGGTCTAGCTTTGCCAAAAACTCAAGGCTGATAGAAATTCAGAAGCTAGCATGGCAACAAGTTAAACTCATCAGTTGACAGACATGTTTTCTTAAGGCAAAGGTCACAGCTTTTTAGTCAGTTGACACATAATCCAACCTCTTATGTACAGGTAACTGGCTCCAAAGATTTTGTAATTATTTTATCAATCAAAGGGTAATAAAGTAACATTACAGCATTTTCCTATTGCTCCCAACTTGTTCGATTCTATAGCCCAACAAGGAGTTGAGAAGCTTACCCATGTAGCCAATATCTTACATGAATGATTAACTCCATTCTGGCTTTTTTATAGTGGGGTCAGTTCTCTTTTGTTCGATAATTGCTCTAAACTCCAATAAGATCCTAACGATTTTTATAAAAGCTTATATAAATCATGGGCCGCCATTTTGCTACTTTGTACTTCCAATACAAGAATGCCCAGGCATGAATCAGTACATTAGTTTCGCGCCGCATTCCAAATCCAATGCCAATACATGCCACTCCAGTCATACAACAGACTGGACTGGACTGGACTTTTGAGTCTTGCACACTGACACTACATGGGCAGCGCAGCCGCACTGAAAAAGTGGAGATGGGTCTCTTAAGCCCCCCCAGACCCCTGTGGTGCACCACCCCTAGTCCATGAATCATATTTAGCAATACTGGCTGACCATTCATAGCATGTTTCCGGGTGTTTATAATGCACAAAGCTGTTCAAGTACAGAAATTCCTGTTCATTTACAGCTCTTGTCATATTTGTACTTCATATTGTAGTATTTTTATAAATTAATTCCTCAAATAATTCTTAAAAGGACATGTTACAAATGGCAGATTTCCTTGCTTTGCCATAGTAGATCTCGCACTTGGCATATTTTCTGTTTTTTGTGCAATAAGTCACCAAATTGGGATATCAGTATCATATGTATTCTTTTTATTATGACAAATAGCTACCCTTGCTATGTACTGATTGTTTAGTCAAGGTGGTTATCCCCTTCATTTTGATTTGGAAACTGACAAATCTTTGCAAAATTCAAAATATGTTAAAGCTTTGGCTAAAACTATGAATTTCAAGCATATTTTGCACAAAATTTCTCAAACCTGGAATGTTGGCTTCAAGAATTTTTAATTTTTTTAAAAACTGATTTAGTATTATTAAGTACTGATAAGGTTCTTGGTGTTTTTATATTCATTAAAATTGGAATGTTGTGAATGTCAAAGTTTTGAAAATTACTTTAGTGTCCCTAAATTGGTCCAAAATGGGAATTTTAGCCATTTTGTACATAAATATTTTCTCAGCGAATGTTCTGATTTCTGTTGGATTTGGGTTATTGGGAGAGACTGTAATGGCCTGTAAGAGACTGTGCACTACTTAGAGTTTTAGAATTCATACATTTCCTGATTTTCAAGTGTAAAAAGTGATAAAAATGTCCCGATGAAGATGAAAAACTTGATTTTTCCTCTAAAACTTTTACATCTTACGCGTGGCACCTTTAGTTTGATGAGCTGAATAAGAGAGTGATAGTATGTGGTGAAACCCTCACTTGGTGTTACTTGTAATGACTGACCTGACATCTTGCTCAGTGTTGGAATTTTACTGTTCATTTCCTGTTTTAGATGAGGGTTCCACGTGCTTAAAGCGGATTGGTATATGTCAAAAAAACAGCCGGAGGAAGCAAGACGAACTTAGAGGTACTATTTGAACACAGAATAAGACCTTCGTAAGTCAATTTTTGAGCTACCTGTGATGAAAAAAATTCCATTCAGGCACATAAGTAGGCTGACCAAGCAGAGCAGAGTGGATAAAATAATAAATTTACTTTTTCGTTACATTTTTAATGAGCATTGTGTTTGCTGTAAGTGAGAACCTAACTATAAAAATTCACACCTTGACGTACAATTATTAAGTATTAACAAGTATTTTTAGCAACAATGCAGTGTGTCTCTTTCCTTGTAGCTTCCAGAAACATCCAGCCAAGTAATACGAATGATGACCTGGGCGGCTCCAGCACTGAAAATGTTGATGCCACTGCATTTCCAGGTTAAAGCAAAATGCATTCCGAGATCTGCTCTTGAGTAAAATTAAGCCTTACTCCTGCTCTATGCTGGATGCCAGTTTTGAGTCGTGGGCCAATTTAGGGGACCCCAGGCAGGTCACCTCCCAATGGATATAACATTACTGCCCCCATTCAACTCTGTTTGTATGCTTTGACAATCAAGGTTTCATGAATTGTGTAACATAAAACGTGTTATCAATTTCGGTGTTTGTCAACTATTTTGTAGGTTCAAGTGAAAGTGATGATGACGACGATGATGTACCTCTCAGTGTTCTTTTGAATGAATCCACTTTTACTCAAGATCACTCTGCCCTTGATGATACTGTGGTCAGCTCTGGCTTGGACACCACAGAACCAGAGTTTTCAAGTAAAGGGGAATACTTGTTGAACCCATCTTGTAGATGGTTTCTGTTGGTAGTAGGCCTTTGTTAAATGCACATTTTATTGATCATGACCTTGAAGCTGAATCGTCTACATATCCCTAGTGTCTTTTCGTACATTCTTTGTAGTGATTAAGGACACTAGAAAAATGTGATTGATTCAACTACTTCTTAGCCAGGTTTCACTTATTATGGAATCTGCTTCACAATCTTAGTTTTATTGTTACCTTGACAGCGCAGTTATTACCATGCATTTACAGTGTTTGTGAATAGGACGGGACACCAGTTTTTAAAACGTACTAAAAGCAGTAGTAAAATTGTCAGCTGTGTTGTGTAACAATAACTTTTTCCATTCAGACGTCACTTAAATATTTTTGTAGCCTCCAGTGAAAGTGATGGTTATGGATATCTCGACATTCCTTTGACTGAGTCCAGTTGCAGCGGGAAAAGTCGTGGTGGTGACAACAACACTGTGGTCACCTCTGATTTGGAAAATACAAAGGGCACAGTGTTCTCAGGTAGGTCAATGTGTTTACTATAATCATTATTGTCACTGACAGTAGAAAACGTAAATTATGTATCAGCAAAATGTCCATTTGAGAAATGTAGATATCAGGACTGGACACCAAAGATTTCTTACAACAGTTTTTACAGATACACACGGAGAGCTTCCTAAAGGATGGGTCATCACCAAGAATGAAGACAGTCTGCTGCAGCTGGTTTTATTAGTAGATGTGGCTAAATTATCTATGTGTAAATTCGTTGTCAATTTTATTAGGGCAGAAATTTCTATAAAAGTTCACTCTAGGGAAATCTCGCAGTCACGATATCTTCAAATGTATAGATCCCCCTTTCTTAACTCAAGAAAATGTTCATAAGGTGATAAGTTTGATTTCTGAGTTTAGCGTTTGCTGTGGTAATTCTGATGAACAGTTTCAAAGTTGCATATCGAAAAGCAAAAATGGCTTCTTAGAGAACACTAATTATGGGGAGACGTATATGTCAACAGTAAGGTCTGTGAACTGTGCCATGCTAGTTAAAGGTGAAAGCCGGTGTTCCAGCTGTTCACAGTTTCGGAACACACCGAGGGCAATCCTTTCCCGAAAGCGACGTAACATGGACAACTTCGAAAGTCCTTCTTCTAGCACGCCTCTAGTTTACCTTGATTCAACTCAGCTGATGAATTGGCTAAAGTCTAGGACTCTCCAAAACAAAACACTTAAACAACGCATTGTTCGCCTGGAAAAACGAATGCAGGATAGTATACAATTAGAAGGTGTAAACCTTGACTCTGAAACAGCATCTGACATTCAAAAGATACAAACTGGAATCTCGAATACATGAGTCAATCAGTAATTGAAAATATGTGAATTAAAGTAAATAGATACAAATTTTACAATAAAACTGTCATGCTCTGGATAAAAAATACAGCGGATGTAAAGGTCAAACTTATCTTCAATGCAAAAGAGCTCCGAATCTCTAGAGAATATATGTTGAAAGACATCACGTGACACCGCTTAGGAGTTGTGGCGGGCGATTTAAAGGAGCATGCCACCCAAAAAACAACCTAATTTATATCAATTTAGATCGTGTAGTTCTACTCCATATCGACACATACGGTTGCGTTACCTGACACCGGGCGGCAGACGGAGGTGATGAAATTATCCAATGACGTCATCGGTTTCACACGAAGTCTGTTCAGCAGTTCACAACATGGGTTACTAGTGTCAGCTTATTGCGTGAAGTCATCGTTTAACACCAATAAATCCTCTAACTTCGATGTAAAACACTTGAAAATACACCGAGTCCTTATAAAACCATGTTGTTTTATTTCGCTCTTACGGATTTATTGTTATTTTGACACACAGTAGCCTACAAAGTTCGGCAGGCAAATAAGGTCCATAGCAGGAGTTTGGGGGTCTGTTCTGAGATAATTTCGAAGTACTTTCCGTGAGATACAGACAGGAGAACCTACTAGATTGTTTAGATTTGTGATCTTTGAGTTCTAAACACAAAACGCTTGTTATCCTGGCCAGTGGCTAGGAGCCCGATCAGGCCCATCGCGGCCGGCCGGTTTGACTCTGCCGTTATCCCGGCCAGTGACATCACGAACATAAACCAGCTAAAGTTCAGTGGAAACTAAACTTCCAGTCAAAAAAATACTACACTAGTGAGCCAAAGTAATGAGCACGGTGATTATGTTGGTGAATTAGCCACGAAAACTGTAAATCTACTTACTCATCGGGGGCCGCGAATTGGGTCAGGTTCCGCTATGCCGGGCTACAGCACCGTCAGGACAGAAGTTGTACATTGACAATCATTATTTGAGTAATGTAAATGTAAATAAAGATTCCCCTAACACTTGGTCATGGGATGGAAATCGAGTTGTTTCACAACACTTTCTGCCAGCAAACACTAAATTAGCCAGGCCTTTATCCAGGCCTTCATCCAGGATTTCGAAAATAGGGTGTCCAAAATGAGGTTCCCAATATTCCAGGGCGTCCATAATTCCGACGCGTAACCCCCCATCCCCAGCAATCCCCCCAAACACACAGATTTTTTTTACAAAAAATGCATAGACCAAGGTTTTTACATCTAAGTTTACAAAACAGCCTTCTGTAGTGAGCATTTTTAATAAAACATTGGTGTAGACCAAGACTTTTACAATGCTATCAACCAAGTGTGAGCATAGCAACATTGTATATACTT